>JAJMBN010000119.1:0-51750 GCA_030572735.1 Sugiyamaella mastotermitis
ATTATTATTATTATTATTATTATTATTATTATTATTATTATTATTATTATTATTACTCACGAAATTGTATTTTTTTGTGTGTTATAGTTTTTAAATATATATACTTATATCGTTTATCCTAATTGACTCGTTTCGCTTTGTTGTTATAGAGTAATGCTTGTAATTTCGCTAGCAACGAAAGCAGGTTGACCTAGATGCATTTGGATAACTGGTTATCTTTTACTTGGATCGCTCATCAGCTATACATGCTCAATATATATATGTTTAATGTTATTATTATTATTATTATTCAATTGATAATTGCTATAATCTTTCTGTGGTAATGTAATTGTCCTTTCTTGAAGATACAGTATATGGAATTTGTCTTAACGCAAATTACTACTACACATCCTTTCAAATCATCCCACAAATATATTGTTATTAAATTAGTAAACAGCCTATACTAAATCATAAAAAATAAATAAATAAATAATAATATTCCAACCAATCTAAAGATTTTCAGCGGTTGAACTAGGAATTGTAGTTGATGGTCTTTGCTTCTTTTTATAGTCAGCAAAACTTAATTTCTTCTTTACAAGAGGCTTTACAATGGGACTTGTAGCAGGAGGAATACTATCACTGAGAGGAACAGCAAAACTTCCACTAGAGAAACGAGGCTGTGAAACAGATTCAAGTCCTGTACTTACAGGAGAAGCAGAAGCAGAAGAGATAGAACCAATAGAATTGACTCTCAACGTGAGTCCCGTTTTATCTTGTGAAGCAACCTCTGAAAATAATGCGTCACTTGTAATATCCTTTGAAGAAATAGGAGAGGTAGATCCCAGTAATGGTGAAGATTCTCGAGAACTTTTCAAGGTCGTATATTCTTGTTTAGCTTTCATATATTGAGCAAATCTTTTGAATTTTGGTGTTACAAAGTTTTCAGATGACAAGCGTCGAGATGACCCAATATCTGAACTAGAATAAACTTCGCTTCTCAGCTTCTTGATCACAGGCTCAGTTTGAACAGATGTACTTACAGCCTCAGCAATCTTTGGACTTGAAGCAGGAGTAGATGAACTGCTGGATACTTGAGACGAATTTTCCGTAGATGTACCAGATATTGGTGAGCTTCTCTTACGTTTTTCTCGTTGTTCAAGCTTCTCAATTAAATACATAGTACCTTGAAGCTTTCGCTCCTCTCTAGCAGAATACAAAGGAGTTACATGCCCATTGATACCATTCACAGGTACCACAGTAATATCCTGTTCCTGTGTTTTCTTAGTGGAAGATCGGGTGCTTCGTTGAATACCATCAGCATTCTTCATTCGGGTTAAAATACAATCTGAAGACCCATTACATGCACATTCCATTCCCCTCTGTTGGATCATTTTACTGCACTCGACCAAGAAATGCTTCTCCTCTTTTGTCAGACTATCAACTTCTTCACCATTAAGAAGCTTTTGAACAGGGTGTCGTGGATCCCAATCCCATCCAACCGTCAATTCTGAACCTGCCTTTATTTGATCCAGAGCAAATGCTGCAAAATGTATATTAGTATTTTTTACAACCACAGTGCTGAATCTGATATTCGGCTTACAGCTATAGCGAATAAAGCTAGCATCTGAACCCACTCTTCGTCCATCAACTGCTAAAGATAATCCAGGTATAAATACCACACCAGGCTTGGGACATCCAAAAAGTCTGTATTGATTAACTGGATTTCGCTTGTAATCATCACGAGACTGAATCTCACCAAAAAACTCTATAACAAAACGATGCCTTTGGACAGTTGAGTCTATAAATAAACCAAATTTGGAGAAGCCAAAAAACTTTTGCTTCAACTGTTCTGCTAAAGGACGCACAACAACTTTGGCTGGCTTTGTGTGAGTATATTCTTGCATAGAGAGGAAAGAACAAATATCGTCACTGAGATCCATAGAGGGTATTGCATGGAGGTATCTGTCGACTTCTTCATTGAGGATTCTTGATTCAGTTACTGGAACAAATTCAGATTGAAATGCGTTGGAATAGGCAATTTTCGGGTCATCTTCATGCTCACTGTCAGATATATCATGATCTTCAAATCTAGGTTGAACAGGAGTCGATGGAATAGTTTCTGTACCAATAGTAACTCTTTTTTTTCCACGTTTTTGATTATTATCTTTTGATGATATACTTGAACCATTTGGACTACCTCCAGTAGCTGAATTACCAGTAGATTCCCTTCGTCCATCAGCTTCAGCGAAAGCAGAGCTACTGCTATCAGCAGCTTTTACATCTGGACTAGAAGTCTTTGGGCTAGCTGATCTTGTCGAGGTCCCTGACTTTGGATTACCTGAGGTCGCACTACCGTTTGAGCCAACTGAATTTCTAGATTTTGAGGATCGCGGTCGCTTGGGTTTTTTAGGAACGCTGTTTTGAAGTCGGCGCATCTGTCTTTCAATAGCTGCTTGAACATTGACCTTTCTGTCACTACATTTTTCACAATAATAGATCTCTGGAACCTGACTTTCATCATCAATATCAACACATTGGGCATGTTGCCAGACATAACATTTTTCACACTGGATAGTAAACCCATCATCTTCTTCTATTCCACAGATACACCGTATAATGCCATCATCTTCATAAATCTGGACAGGCTTATCGTCTTTAGAAGCACTAACTATCGCGGTAATATCTTGTGGTAGTACTATTGGTTCCGTTGGCTTATTTACAGAAGTTAAGTTCTGCTGTGGCTTGTCAGTAGAAGTTTGGCTAGGTAACTCTGAACTGTCAGTTGTAGTAATATTATCAGTATCAGTAACAATCTGATCCGTAGGCTTTTCTTCCGAACTTATCATAATACTGGTAGTTGATTCAGATGGTTGATTAGTGGATGGTTGGACATCAGCAGAAGGAGATTTAGTCACAGGTAAATTATCTGAAACTTGTCTGTCAGGTTCACTTGAGTCTTTAGCACTGCTAGAAGTTATTAAAGAATCCTTGTTATTTACAGGATCAGAATCAGACACTATTTCAGGCTTTATTGCCTTTTTATCCCCAGTTGGATCGATCTTCGGGTCCTGTTCACTCATACTTAAGACTGAAACTTTTTGTTGAATATCTACAAAAAAAAAAAAAAAAAATTCAGCCTGAAGAGTCGATTTAACAAGTCGAAATTTTGCAGATTATTATTCTGCTATTGTAAAACAAACATAAGATGGATAGATGGTTAATATTATTAATCGAATTTTTGTCAACAAGTTGAAACAATAAAGAATGGGAAGAAAATTTTTGGAAGTCTTAAAAAGAATAGTTAAAGGTGGCACCCACACACAGAAGCTTACTACATTTACCAGCGCAAAATATCTTGTCTGCTGTATATGTGTGGTGGAAAGGATATGTACAGTACATCTAATATTAGGGTATAAAAAACAGGGCCGATCTGATAGAGGGTGGTGTGTCAGTATAGTGGGACGTCAAGTACAACTTACAAATAAACAAACCTCCTGTAGGAATAATAAAGTAGCCAATAGATTCAACAAAATATAAATTAGGCTTTTTAATACATCATAACCTAGACAATAATAAAAAAAAATAAGAATAACTATGCAGAGCCTAAACGGTGGTATTTTTCAAATGAGCCGGTATTAGAAAAACATGGTTGGTATTTTTGTAACTGTCCAGCAATTAGAGGATAATAAGAAACATTGACCTACCACTAATAGAATACAAGTAAATCTGTGTCTATGAGTATATCTTAGACTGATAAAAAATTTTCTTTCCTTGTTGGTATGCCAACTGGCTGTGGAAGTGTGTTAGTATGCGGCGCATGCTTCACTATTTAGTTCAACCTG
Organism: Sugiyamaella mastotermitis; assembly: GCA_030572735.1. Classification (NCBI taxonomy): domain Eukaryota; kingdom Fungi; phylum Ascomycota; class Dipodascomycetes; order Dipodascales; family Trichomonascaceae; genus Sugiyamaella; species Sugiyamaella mastotermitis. The sequence continues at coordinate 3,822 of JAJMBN010000119.1, forward strand.
CACAGGCCCAAAATTCTTCATGCCCTTACGGTAGACCCCTACATTTTTATAAGGAGTCGGTTTAATAAAATATACAGGTTAGTAGATTACTATCCTTTAAAGAGACTGTTAATACTATGAAAGCAATCCCTAGTATTGAAGGCCACAGTAAAAAAAAAAAAAGTTAACAGAAAGGTTAATAATATCATTCCTAGAAAGCTTGAAAGCTTGAAAAGCGTAGCTGCAGCTTAGATATAAGCTTATTAATGCTTTCAGGATGTTTATATTATGCTTTCATAATGCTTTGTATTGTGTTTTTAACTGTGCACTTGCGTCAACAATTTGCTTTCGACCGTGTAAACCATTCTCAAAATTACCTTGGTCAATGCTTTCGACAGTCTTTCGATAGTCATTTCGCTTCGATTCCCGACTGCACCCTTCAATTGTAGTTCCATGTCAATTTAAAAAGAAATCTTGGGTTTCCTTTGTAAATAAAGTGTACTAGGTACTGTATAGAGAGATCTAGACATGAGTCTCGCTAAGCGTTCGTTCCTGTAAAAAAAAAATTAGTAATAGCAAATATAAGCTCTTTATACACAAGCTACATGATCTTTAATGGATTTAAATCAAGTCAATAGAATACATGTATTTTGTTTAACAGAAAGTTGGTTATATCATTTCATCCTCTAAAGCTTGAACTTCGGTGCTTTTGGTTTTTCCTTGCCCTTTTATAACATGAAATTTAACTTAAGTTAAGTTAAATGTTACCTGAAAGAATTCTCCCAATCCATGATCCATGGTTTTACGTTTACCAGCATATTCTTGTAACCGGGAGCTGCTTCAGAAAATAGTTTCATCAACGAAAAGCGTGAGTCTTGTGATTGAGCTGGTACTACTAATCAGAAAATATAACTTTGACAGATCTTAGTCCAAGTTTTGACATCTTTGTGACTTCGTATAGGATAGTATAATCCTTCTTTTTTGCATATTATTTGTTTATTAACAAGAATAAGAAATGGTAAGTTTGGGATCTTAAATAAATGGATTAAAAAGACTATGAACTAACAGAACTTTAGGCTCACAGGTTACTCGTTCAAGTTGTGATTACTGGATCTCAAGTATTTGGCAAGGCATTTATGGAGGCTTACAGGCAAGCTTCCAGAGCTTCTGTCCAAGCCAGTGCCAATGCTGCTGCTCGTCAAAAGGCTGGTGGATTGAGTTTGGATGAAGCTGGAAAGATTCTTGATCTTGATATTAACCAAGCTACCAAGGAAAGTATCCAAAAGAAATACGACTACCTATTTGATGTCAACTCAAAAGATAAGGGAGGAAGTTTTTATTTGCAGAGTAAAGTGTATAGAGCTATGGAGCGTCTGAATTTAGAATTGGAGGAGCGAGGAGCGGCAAAAGCTGCGAAAGAGGGAGGAGGCAAAAGTTAAAAGCATGTTTTTTTTTATCAATAATGATTTGTCGGTTTGGTTTTCGACACTGTATATATATATATTTTCTAGTCAATGTTCATCTAAATATTTTTTTCTTCTAAGTTATTTTCCTTTTGTTTGCATCTTAAAGTTATAACATTTGTACATGTAATGTGTTAAAATAAATCCATATACTCTATAGTTATTACAAATCCTGTGTATTTATTAGAATTAATTAGTGCAAAATTGTCTTTTTTTTTTTATCTTATAATAAATTCTTTTTTTTTTCTTAATCATTAAAAAGTCATTTTAATAGGGACTGCCCCTATTTATTTTCGGTTGTTAGGTCTGTTTCCAGAAATGCTCTTTAAGATAAGGTCCTTAGCTTGTTCTAATTGGCTCTTACTACCTCTTAATGAAACAATAGCTTCCTTAGATTCTGACTTAGGAACATCAATAGAGCAGCCTGAAGTTGATCGAATTCCATTGATGCGACTTCCTTGAGGTCCAACAATGAATCTGTACTTGGATGAGTCCTCAAACCATAGGTAACCAGTACTATCATGCTGCTCAATAGCCTTCAAAGCTTGCTCAATAGCAGCCTTGGCTTTGTTGGCGTTCTCCTCATCTCCTCTGATTTTCCAAGTAATGGTAGCCTTGCTAGAGTTAAGCTTCTCTAACACAGATTTAAGAGCCTCATTTTCTGAATCAGGAATAACAGTAAACTTATACTTCAAGGAATTTCCATCACTCTCTTCGCTGGTTTCACCAAAAGCCTCCTTGGGAGCAGCAGTGAAAAGAGGATTCTCCTTAGGAGCAGAGCCTCTAGCAAGATCAATTCGAACATTATAATCAGTAGTCAATTTCTTGGTGAAAGCACCCTTGTTGTACAAATCAGGGTGGAATTTTCTTGGAACAACCACCTCGACACGCAAAGACTCTTGAGTAAGTTCAAGAATCTTAGCCTTGGCCTTTTGGATATCCTCCTTGTTAGAACCAGTAACCTCGATTTCATCCTGCAAAGTTCCATCAGCCTTCTTGGTACCCTTCTTAGGGATTTGAATACTAACATTGAACTCAGATTCAATGTCTTGTTTGATCATACCAGCAGGTCCGATCAAAGCACCATGAGTATCAGGATGAGCATTAATAATTTCAGTGATTTGACTTTCCTTGCCCTTGATAATATCTTGAATTTGCTTAATGATCTTGCTGACAACCTTCTTGTTACCATAGACCTTAATAGTAGAACTCTTGGAATCAGCAGGAGGAATTTGCAAAGTTCTAGAAATAGGGAAATCAAGGTCTGCACCAGCCTTGGTGAGAATCTCTCTTCTTACTGCACCCTCTTTACCAATAAGAGCTCCATGGTACTTGGGTTCGACATCGATGGTTTCTTCGACAATTTCTGACAATTCCTTGACAATAGCTTGAATCTTTTCGATGGCACTCTTGACACCAGCCTTGGTACCAATAACTTGAATAGGAACTTGACGTTCCTCCTTCTTATCAGCAGTGCTGTCATCTAAAACGTCAATTCGGGTATCAGTTTCAGTCTTAATGGCATTGATATATTCACCTTGTTTACCAATGATTCTGGGAAGGGCTGATCCAGGAACATTGGTAGTCTCAGTATGGTTATGTTCTTTAACATACTTAATTAAATCCAAGAACTCTTCCTTGACCTTAGCAACACCCTTAGAAGGACCTCTAACAAGGACTTGGTCCTTATTTAAATTATGACCACTAGCATCCGAAGATTCAGAATTTGAAGATCTGGGGAATTGAATGTAAACATCATACTTGTCCATCAATCTTCTAACAAATTTTCCACCAGGACCAATAAGAGAAGGATGGTGTTCACTCTCGACATCAAGCTTAACGCTGACTTCATCAGCCCATCTTCTACCCAAATTCAAAATTCTAGCTTTGGCCTCATCGGCATTCTTCTTAATACCTTTGACACGACCCTCACCATTTTCTTCAATCTCGATTTTAACGCCGAATTCTTCAATCAATTTTTCCATATGGGCACCTTGCTTACCAATAAGCTTGTTAATATGCTCAGAGGGGAAAGTAAAGTTTGTAGTGTAGCTACTGAGAACCTCGTAGTTCTTTGATTGCTCAATGATATCAGCAATCTCCTTCTCAACACGGGAAACTTCGGTTTTTAAACCTCTGATGTAGACACTGTTTTTGTTAGTAGTAACACCATCAGCATCAACACCAAGAGTAACAGATACAAATGGCTCAGACTCTGAGCCTCCTTTCAAAATTGCGTTAAGAGTGGTACCATTAGGGCCAGTGATAAACTTATGGTTAGCGGCGGGAACAGCAATTGCCTTAGAGATGACATCTTTTTGACGGGATCTAATATCATCAAAAGAAGCAGAAACTTCTTCTAAAACAGATTCAATCTCACTAACGCCTGGAGCGAAATCCTCATCATCTGGATTAGGATTTCCAAGGTAAACAAGCAAAATGTCTCTATCTTCATTAGAAACAATAACATCGACAAACTTGGAAGACTTGATAGAAGGAGCAGCCTTTACTACATGAGAGTAAAAGAATGGCTCAATGTCATTAATTACCTTGACAGAGCTAGGAGGGTACTTCATAACAAGAGCGACCAAGTTCTTCTTAGCAGTAGTAATCTTAGCAGGGTCAGTACCGACAATTTCATATTCAACTGAAGCAAGGTCGGCGGCACTTAATTGTTCAGCGGTAGGAGGGTGAACAGTAGCACCTTGTTCTAGGCCAGAAATCTTATTAGTAGCAATAAAGTACTTGGTCAAATTCTTGGCATGGGAAACAGTCTTATCATGAGCCTTAGAAATATCAAGTTTCATAACAGCCAAATTGTTGACGTGCTTAGAAAGAATATCTTTAGCAGCATTGATCTTAGATCCAGGGCCATATAACTCAACAGTAGATGAAGCAATATCTACAATAGCAGAAACACCAGAGGACTTGAAGATGGCAGCAGGATCAACAAACTTTACCTTAGTAGCAGGAATAGATTCAATTGAAGACTTGAAAGTGGATTTAGCATTTTCAACAAAAGCATCTAGTTTAGCCCTGACCTCAGGGACAGCAGCTCTATCACCAGATATAACAATAGGTCCAGAAGTTTCAGGGATAGAAATCTTAACATTGTCAAAGCCTTGAGTCCATTCAGAAGATGCAATTGAAATGAATGGATACAATTTAGTATCAATGGTAGAAACTTTAGAACTAATCTCCTTAACTCTAGTAGCGACAATATCGAAGATTTCCTTTTCGGCAAATGCAATACCTTCCTTGTCACCTTCAATAATAACATCTACCGTCTCTTCGGCATTATCGTCACCATTTTCAGGGGCATCCTCAGGTTTCTTGGCAACCTTAATGTTGGTAGCAGTCTTTTCAATAATTGGTTTTAAAGTAGAACCCTTGGGACCGATAATAGCAGCACGAACAGAGGCTGGGATTTGAATAGTCTTGGTAGTCTTGGGGGTAATTTCACGAAGAATCTCTCTCTTGGCTCTGTTGATCTTTTCAGAAGTACCTTTAATAATAAACGTAGTAGTTCCAGTTGCTTTACTGGTAGAACTTTCAATTGAGGTACCAGTCAACTTTCTGACCTTGTTTAACAATTCAGGAAGAATTGATCGAGCATTGGGTATTTGTTGCTCACTAGCAACATTTAAAGTAGTACTGATATTACTTGATCTAGCGGGGATGGCACTAGAAAGTATAGAAGATGCAGTAGTTCGTGAAGCTGAACCATTACCGTTTATGCTTGATTTACCCCAGTTGGAACCATTGATAGAAGTAGCAGCAGAAGAACCACCGCCTAATGTAGGAAATGCATCTAAGGATCCAATATCAAACTTGTTGGAAGTTCCATTAACCTTGGATTTTGGAGCTTCACCATTTAAAGCTTGGCTAGAGCTTTCTTCGACGGGTACTTCTTCGGTAACACCATGTTGGGCCATAAGTTTTTCAGCTAAAGATGCTTCAGGCATGACTTTATATATTGTTAGTTTTCTTGAAATTTCAGCCTCAAAACTGTCGTGTATCTTTTTTTTTTTTTCGACTTACTTTAATAATATAAAGAAACAAATTTATATGACAATAATAAAAATGACAATGACTTTTACTTCCAACCAAAGATAAATGGGTTATCTACTTGAAAATAACTGGATATTAAAAGGTAAAATATTAATAAAAGCGAAAGATCGACAAAAAATGCTTAAAGGTAAATCTTCACTTTAGCATTCCACTTTCAAAACGGATTAATACAAGTCGAGCACCTAGGAAATCAAAAATGTCGTACAATCAAAATGTTCAAAAATCAATCCAAAATTTTCATCAAATTATACAAATCAGACTTTTTTTTTTCCAACAAAATACAACCAGTTGACAATTCTACACGGTGTAACAAACGGTGGTACTATATATCAGCGTCTCCGAAAAAAAAAAAAAAAAGAAATAAATCCGCCAACGCAATTAAACCGAATCAATGATCAGTAAAGAAGTAGTCAGTATATAGACAAATACAATAGAATCACAAGCCACTAACGAAAGGTAACGAAAGGCGCTTTGCCGGTGATAATGTCAAGTAAATTGATGAATATGTCAAAAGGAAATTCACTACTAGTTCTAATATACCAGTCGGTTGATCACACCAATTGGTCTAAACAGGGGCGCCACGCTGTACAATAATGGTTGCCGGGGGTACTGGTGCCATTTAGAGGCTAGGGTCCCCACATTGGTACTCGCTGTGTTGGGTGGGAACTCGAAGGTGAAGATATTTGGCCTAGCAGCCAGCGGCTCTTAACCAACTAGGAAGAAATGGCGATTTCATGCGTCTTTGCAATGTTAATAGATGTATCGCCTACAAAGGGAGTTTTCTATACTAGTAGTAATTGTTGTTGTTGTTATTGTTTTTTACCATTGATATCGGAGGATACAGTTATTTTATTGGAGATCTATACTTAACACTTAACACTTATCTGCTTATGAGTTAAACTTTGTTATTTAAACTTAAAGTTAGTATTAGATGTGAATGAAATAATTTTATAGATAGATCGATAATAGAATTTAAGATGATTGAGTGAACTTGGTGTTAATTTGTTGATTCAATTAGAGACATTTTAATTTTGGAATCTGTGTCATATTATTATTATTAGGTAGTTTATTAGTTTATTAACTGTTATTTGAAATTTTTTTTTTTAAAAAAAAAAAAACTGATTACATGGAGCGTATTTTAGTTGCATTGTGGAATGTACTAGAGTATCTCAACTAAAATACGAGCCGTAAAGTCTGTAATTTACATTTTGTAAATGGCCCTTCAATCCAAATTTAAGCTAAAACACTGAAATCAAACACACCACAACCAGATACAAGCAAATAAATACAACTAAACATAAACCAGAAGAAGAACCACCAACGTACTGAAATGCACCAATAACAAGATAGTCAATGTAAAGCTATGTTCACCAGTACATCAGATCAACATGATCAACTGTAACTTACTGTAGTCTGCACATTAACCTATTTATCCTTAATTTAAATATCTTGTTTTAAAAATAAAACAACAAAAAAAAAACTCTACAAAACCAATATCAAACATATAAAATAAAAGCAATAGCATTATGCCCTGATTTATACAAGTTCTTAAGGATTGTTCTGGTATTGTTACTCTTGTTGGCCAATATCTTATCTATATCTTCAGTTAAGGGTTCCCCCTGGACGAAATTTGGTGCTACATACTGTTAACACTCAGCAGGCAGCAGGCAGCAGAGACATATAACATTAGCCGTAAGGGACAAATATAGATAATTTCCTATTATGGAAATAAATATTAAAAACAGTCACAGAGCCAGTTTACTACTTGCAAAAGAGATGCCAACGCACGGCTGAAGAGAAGGAGCGGCGGTAGTATTTGAAATATTTTTTTACGTCAAGATAGTTTTCTTTTCTTTAACTTACCACTTCGGAAAGAAAGAAGCATATTTTTATTTGCAGACGACCCGTCAAGTAAGTCACTGTAAAAATGCAGATTTTTGTCAAGACCCTCACCGGTAAGACTATCACCCTCGAGGTTGAGTCTTCCGACACTATCGACAATGTCAAGTCCAAGATCCAGGACAAGGAAGGAATTCCCCCAGACCAACAAAGATTGATCTTTGCTGGTAAGCAACTTGAGGATGGTAGAACTCTTTCTGACTACAACATCCAAAAGGAGTCTACTCTCCACTTGGTCCTCCGTCTTAGAGGTGGTGCCAAGAAGAGAAAGAAGAAGGTTTACACTACTCCCAAGAAGATCAAGCACAAGAGAAAGAAGGTCAAGCTCGCTGTCCTTTCTTACTACCAAGTTGATGAGGATGGAACTGTTAAGCGTCTCAGACGTGAATGTCCCAAGTGTGGTGCTGGTGTCTTCATGGCCCACCACAAGGACAAGGTCAACAAGACTGAGAGACAATACTGTGGTAAGTGTCACACCACTTACGTTCTCGGTAAATAAGTTAGTTTCATAGCATAATTTATTTGTTGATTACTATTTATTATGAATCATTGTAGAAAATGTAAATTAAACTGAGTCTTACAAATATAAATGTAGCGACTGAATGATTGGTTACTAATAATTTTGAAGAGTAGGAATATATTCAATTTGTACAAAATCTATAAATAATGCAATCATAAGAAGAAAATATCTATACAACGAATAAATCTAAAAAGAAAGAAAATAGGAAAATAAATCACACATGCAAAACTTTTGAAAATCAATAACCTCATAAAAAACATAAAATATACCTAATTGGTAATCACCTCTCTAAAAACACCATCTTGTACCTTTTGAGTCACTTGTTGGAGAACACTTTCAAAACCTTTACGTCCTAAAGCAGCATTCTGTCCAAATCTATCCACAGTCCAATCTTCCATCTTGTTACAAATCCGTCTGAATGAAGCATAAGCAGTGATTTGTGCTTCTTGAGTAAATGTAGTGCTCTCCATAGGATTCGAGACATCGGGCTTATATTGTACAATTTCATATACTGATAATAAATGGTTCATAGTCATATTAACAGACCTTAAAGTCAAGGTTCTAGTCTTGACATCGACTTCAGATACTTCTCGGACATATGAAACATCAGAGCCACCGACCATTGCTAAAACCCACTTAGGGATAGCTTGCTTACAGGTGATGAGTCTTTCAGTTCTAAGCACTCCAGTCTTGTCATCAATTTCTCTTCGAAGAACGTCTACAGCGATAACATGAGTAGACATTTCATTAGGGTACTTTTTCCAGTTGGCCGAAGATACTTGTTCCCACGAGTAGGAAAACTGGTGTTCTGATGAAAAAATCTTCATTTTTTGTGTAAGGGTATGAAAAAAAAAAATGATATAAAAACTTTTTGGGAGTCAAAAATAAACAGGGTAAAATAAGACTCTGGCAGATTCTAGAATAGAATTATCTAATAAATAAATAAATAATCGATGCTTGATATTATCGAATCGAATCTTTTTGAAAGAAAAAAACGAAAAAAAAAAAAAACGAAAAAACGAAAAAACGAAAAAAACGAAGAAGTTTTTGATAGAAGGTTATATATATATATATATATTGGATGTAACAATACTAAGATTGCGAATTGGCAGCCACTCAGACGACTTCCGGTCTAAATTAGTAAATTTAAGGTACCTGACAGTCCGCTCTATTCCGAATAGGTTAGGGTTAATGCATAGGACAGGCGCGACAAAGTTGCTTCAAACTTGCTTGTGAGTAAGTTAGGGGAAATAGTTCCATTTAGAATAGTAAAGAATGAGAGATAATGCTTGGTTTGATAAGGATAATTTCCATAAATTTCTTTCGGATATGCTAATAAAAGGTCGTTGTTTTGTTAAAGAATAAAAAAAGTAATATATTTGAAACCGCAATGTTCCGATGGAAAAACCCTGGTCTCTCAGGGACCAGCAGCAAGATCCGCTAGTCGTTACTACACTTATAACCTCCAAGTTAACTAGTCTAAATAGTGGCAATAGTTGTCAGCCTGAACCGGCCGAGGGTCGGCACTCACAAGTCCCAGCTACCGACAGAACTAACTCACTGGGCATGCAATCCAGCTAGCTAAAAATTACTTAGCAAACCTCTGAGGAGAAGGTGTTAGAAAACGACAATGGTTCTGTTATCTACTTTATCTGGCTACTAGTGTAATGATTAGAGCTACTGCTAAAAGATCCTCAATGGTTGACAATTGTAGCTAATGGCTGCTCAAATGGTTGCTCAAATGGCTGCTCCAAGAAATAATAATATTGGGTTAAACCGTAAAATATAAAGTTAACTCGAGGACATCTTGGCGATCTTTCTTATCTAAGACTTTCAAAAATCTAACGTAGTTGTATAATAGATGGCAGGATTTCAAATTATTTGCGTTCATAGTTACCGGTTAAAAGCTTTTTTATTGTAAACATCTGCTGTAGCCATGGTTCAGTGGTAACAGTAACAAAGTTAACTTTGTTAACTATGTTATAAGTAGCTCTGCTGTATATCAAGCTAGCGTCACATTTACTTGATGCACGCACGATCTTATCTCCACAGAAATAGCAACCTGTTAACCAATTGTTAACATTAGGGCACAACAAAAGATTGATTTACATAACCATCAAGGATTGTTTTCGACTATTCAGGAATAAATACAGGTATAGGATGCACCAAAAATAATAGAAATTATTTCAATCGATATGGAGGGCAGTGAAACTTAACTGCGAAAGGCTGAAGGACATTCCTTAACGTATCGGTCCAATTACTTGCAGTTTATGATTTATTCAATTACGGCATTTCAAACAGTTGAAGTTAGTCAACAAAATATAATAAATATTGTTGTATTTACGCAGCAACGCGTATGTTGTAACTCATCTAACTTAAACTGAGATGTAATCATTGGTTACCAGGTGTTTGTATATTACAATTTTTTTTCTTTTTTTTTTTTTTTTTTTTACATTTTAATATGATCGATCTTACAAGTATGATTGATATTTATCAAATATTGTGTGGAATTATCATTGATTTATTGATTTAGCACTGGTTATCATCTTTAGTTAGCTCAGTTATATGAAGAAATTACCAACAATTTCCGTTTCCCATTTCATATATTAAGGAGGTCTGACTCTAACTAAATTGGCTATACCGAGGACGTAGTAAGCAGACTATTTAAAACGTATAACGTTCACATTAGACTAGCCATATTCAAATTCGCGTAAAACTTAACTTAGTCTGGCAAAAATTCAGGCGGAGGGTTATTGCAGCTGCATATTACCAAGCTCTGGAGACATTCATCGATAACCTGATTTATAGCAGCAAAATAGTCAGCAAATCGCTCAATTAATTATATAACTGTTTTCATCATCGGAATAATCCTGTTTATCCTAGTAATTATTATTGTCCAGCACCAGAGCTCCAACCGATCGGCTAAGCTAACTGTTGTAATAAAGTTAACATTTAATCAAGTTTTTCATAAGTATGCAGTTGAATACGCGCTAAACTCAAAAGGCTTAGTCGGGTTCTTGTTTTGAAATTTCAATATCAAACAACCGAATCAATTCAATTGCAACGTACAGTTACTTACATTATATCAATTGCTATAATTGTCAATATTTCACTAAATTAGTAAAATTAATTTCAATTTTCAACTTTTTAATATAATCACTTTTATTAACAAAATTACAATTACTTTATTACAATAAATACAATCTTTGAGATAATGCCGGATAATTTTTCTGTACAAAGGGGCATCTTTTTATTATTTTTAAAGTTGGTGGTTCCTTCTAGGCACTTTGGTTCGGGCACAGCAAAACCTATAGCAAGTGGGTCTAACGGCCGCCTCGAGACTGTCTACCGAAGTCTAGAACGCCCATATATTGCTCTACTCCACCAGAGCTCTTGCTCGTAGTGTAGTTACCATTCTTATCATAATAGACAGAGTTCTTCCCTCCTTGGCTATAACCATAGTAGTTTCCTTGACTTTGTCCATTATTGACAGGGAAATTGTAGGTTTGACCGACCTGATTGGAACCTCTGGGCTGTTGGCTATTGCTGCTGCTGCCTGCCCCACTGTTTTGCCAACGTACAATGTTAATTCGAGTACCTTGCTTGGGGGGTTGAGTAACTGCTTGGGGCATTTTTAGGTAAAAGATTTTAGTTTTAAGAAATGAATGACTGAAAATGAGAATGGAACTTGTAACTTGATAAATTAAAACTTAACTGAGGATCTCACTGATATATATAGTGTTTTTTTCCCTAGCTTCCTCGACGAGGTATTGATCATTTTCCATGCAGTGAGCTTTGGACGATCGCTCCTAATGCATGGTACACAGAAGTTAACTTACATCGTCCATATCAAAAGAATCGCCTTGCGTTTTCTTTTTCTATAGTTTCTAATTATTATTATTATTATTCTGTTTTATGTGCTTAGTTATATAATATCCGGTAATGTTAACCACTTACCAAGTACCAGTATTAAGTTACAGTAACTTAAGTCTATCGCTGCTTATGTACAAGCCTGTTCTAGAACCAAACCAACTTTGGAAAAATATTTACTTTTGCATTTATAATAAATAAAAGCTTTATAAAAGATCTGATATTTTGCAATTGAAATTCCCTTTGCCAAATTTATTATTATCTACTCATATCGGAGTGTACATACAAATAGTGCATCATCAGAGACAACCTGTTATTAATACATATAATCCAACCTGTAAATAGATGTTCTAAGTACCATGAAGAACATTTTGTGTAAGTTATTGTTAAATCCTAAACGATCTCACGCCCTATATTTCACAGATTGCTACATAAGGTTTCCATGATAAAACTATAGAGCACGTATAGACGTGTACTGACCCACTATTTTGTTGCCGCAGAAGTAAATTCATAAGGGGATTACCAGATCGAGTTTGAATCTCTAATAGCCCCGTTCAATTATTCTGAACCAGCTGCCACTGTTGTTACTGTGCACAAAATATAAAGCCTAACATGGTCTAGTTTCCGCTTATTAAAAAAAGCCTCGATCGACTTAGCTTTTCAGGGGCTGCTGCCTCCTGAAAAATTATTTCTTACATACAAAAAATGAGTTAACTATGTTTTAGGATATGAAACAATTATATTCTATGATAGATAGTCTGATCAGTAAATCATTGAAAAATTTAACTTGAACAAAAAAATAAGCCCCTCACCCCTTTTTCTACTTTACAACAAAATTTCAATTCCCATCAATTAATTAATAAATTATATTCTAGTCATTCAGGAAAAATCATACGAAACGAACAAACAAAAAAAAAAATAAAATAAAATAGATATATAAATATAGAAAAGAGCTGAAAACAAGAAAGTCTTTAATCATGCAACTGGTAACTTCTCGGGTCGATCAGAGCTCTCATCAACTTCTGTGCTTGTACTAGCATTCGCACTGTTAATTTCTGCTAGCATTGCATTAGTAGGCCCATTATCTGATGCGGACTTACTAGGTACATTGTCGTTACTATTTCTGGAAGCAGCTACTATAGAATCATCAACGACTAAGCTGACTGTAGGAAATGAACCAGCACTATTTGGCATCAATCTCCAACTAGATGAATACCCTTGAGGCGAATTAGAAGACTGTTGAATTCTGCGCTTTTTTGCTTTATGACCACCAAACTCCGTATCTTCGAGTTCTGATCGCACTTGTGGTAAGCCATTTAAAGGCGGAGTTCCTTGTGAACCTACTGGTGACAACATAGGCGTTGGAATGGGTGCTGGGAATCCTGGACCACGACTAATGGGACTACTACTAGACTTAGTCGCTATACAACTTGAAGTAGAATCTGATGTAGTAATAACAGAGGGAGATATTGCCTTAGTGAGCGAATTAATCTTCGGCGAATTAGATATAGCTGAGGTAGCCGGTGATCCTGTAGTAATAGCTGCAACTCTAGTAACTGGAGTAGAAGGTGTTGAAGACTCCCTTGTATCTGCCTGACCCTGAAGCCCAAACAATATCCCTACTGTTTCTCTCCATGACAATCTCCTATCAGGGTTCTGAGATGATCCATCTTTTTGGCCAGTTTGTTCTACTCTGGGTGACGTAGTGTCTTCTTGAGGTCTAACTGCAGCTGCATTATTACTAGATTGATATGAACCACTTTGACTTTGGACCATGGTAGACTCATCCTGGCTTGTAGATCGTTTCATCTCAGGAAACGCTTTTTGCAAAGGTGGTAGAGTTCTCATAACTTGTGTAGGTGACAGCTGTGTTTCAGCTGCTACTCTGCCTGATGCAGATGAAGGCGACGACTTCCCTGTAAACCTGCTAAGTTCAGCTGCTACGTTGTATTTGTGTTGATCACTACCTGGATTTCCATGAGAAATAGGTGTAGGTGGTACAGCTGGCCCTATAACCTTAGATATAGTATTGATAGATCCTGATGAATGGCGATGCGGATCAACAGAAGCACTAGCAATGTCACTTGAATTATTCACATCAGGCGTTAATGGCAGGCTACTATAACCAACATATGAGCTGGACCTTCGAATTGGATCGAACTCATTAGAAGGGCTTGCAGACCCTCTATTTTTGTTCTCACCAACCCTTTCTGATAGAGAGAGACGGCTTCTTTTCCTAGTTCGAATAGGACTAGTACTTGCTCTGGACTTCTTTCGAGACTTCGGTGTTGGTTCATCAGAATCATCCTCAGGAGGGAGTAGAGGCATATAGGGCATGTTTTGGACCGGTTGTCCAGAATAGTATGGGACTGCACCAACTGTAGATGGCAACTCATAGATTGGTGTATACCGAGGGGGCCCATAAGCAAACCCAGGTGGAGGTGGAGGGAGTCCTGGATATCCAGCAAAATCAAGCGGATATGTATATGGCGTTCCCACCTGTGAAACATATGGAGAAGCTACTGGAGTGCCATAGGGAGGAGGGTATGGACCATACGCAGGCATTGGATATTGGCTAGATATGACTGGTCCTGCATATGGATATCCAACTGGCCCAGCTGCTACAGAAGGACTGTATTCTTGTGATCTCCCAGACGGAGAACTTTTTGATATTGCCAACTGACCAGGCTGTCGGAATACCCCTGGATGAGGCTGTGCTTGATATGCTAACAACTGAACAGATGGTACAGATTCTTGAGAAGGTGTATTAATTTCATTAAATTCCGGATGATGTCCACTATTTGAATAACTCTGCTGTTCATCTTCAGATTCATCAATCTCAACTGCATTGTGATGATCAGACTGAGGTGGCACAGATTCATGATACCGAGATGGATTGTTCCCGGACGACGAAGGAAATGAAGTTACAGTACCCATTTGTGAACCTTTTTCATCTTCTTCGGAGTCTGATGAAATAGGGACTACCGATTTTATTATCGCTGCAGGTTCCATAGGGGTAGACAAACTAGATGGCCCCACTTTATCTGAAGCAGTAACAGTAGAAGTAACCATAGTTGTAACGGTAGCAGTGATAGTAGCAGTCGCAGTTGCAGTCGCAGAACCGATTACTGAATCTTGAACAGCAACCAGGCCGCTTGTGGTCTCATTTTCCTTTTGACCATTTTCAGATACTGGTAGTGAAGATCCTTCTAATGGCTTATCTAAAGATAAGCTCGACTGTCTATGAGTATAAACCCCATTTGCTTGCTTTTCACCATTTTCAGTTGAGGAAGAGCGCAAATTCTCTTCAAAGGGTTTACTAGGTGTTGGGGTTGAATTGATTTGCTTTAGACCTAATGAAACTTTTAATGATTGACTTTCAGTGGACGTGACTGAACTTTTACTCGTAGTAACTAGCACTTCTTGTGAAACAGCTTCTGGTCTTTGCTGCTTAGATTTTTTCAGTATTTCTCCAGAATTAGCTTCTAAGATTTGAGCGGGAATAGAAACCTTTTGCTGATTACCCGAAGAATGTAACGTTATCACAGTGTCAGAAAAACAAGGCTGCTGGGAGTCATTCCCTTGCGAATTTGAATCTCCTTGCTTTCTGCTTGGTCCAAATAGAAGAAAGTCAGCGGTGACTCCGGGGTTAGTATTAATTTTCTGAGGAACAACATGCATCGTAGGGACCGTAGCATTGGGTGCTCTAATATGCTGTTGATGACCAAAATTATTGCTGGGTCTTCTAATGATCGGTAAGGTTGTGTTCATAGGTATAACACTGTTTATAGGTAATTTGCCAGCTGATATTCTTAACGAAAAGTCATTATCATTAGCTGATTGTTCATTTTTGTTAATAGTATCATTATTATTACTTATATTAACGTCATAATCCTCAATCATGCCGTTATTATTATAATCCATTGAATTATTATTATTGTCTTCGATGTCTTCAAAGTCGCTATCATCATTTTCAACCCAGACCTTTCTAACAACAGCTCTAAGACCTTTTCCTCTTGTTCTACGAGCAGGAGCTTCAGCATTAGTAGAAACTACTACTGGGGATCTAGTACGTAATTGTCTCGAAGAAACGTCAGGCGTCGTGGAACGGGAAACAGTAGCCGATGCTGCTCTTCTAGGCGAGGTTCTTCTTGTAATTGGCAAGCTACTACTATCTACCAATTTCGATATAGTATCCAAAGAAAGAGCATGTGGTTCAGACTGTTCTTGAGGAGATTTTCTCTTAGTAGCTTCTTTCCTAGGAGTATTTCTTTCAGACATAGCTCTCCTGGGACTTTGAGAAGGATTTTGAGATAGCTCTTTTTCTAGGTCAAGTCTAGGAGTTACTTGTCTCGAAGGGCGAGAGATCTTTTGTATAGCAGCTTCCAAAACCTCTGGAGCAGGAGGTGCACTCTTACGTCTCCGGTCAGCTAATGGTGGGGTTTTAGGAGGCACGATAAGTGCTTCTCCATTTGCTTTTAGTTGAGATCTGGTTCGGGTATTTAAAGATACTTCTACTTTGTTTTTCTGGCGCATAGAGAAAGCACGAGAAGTTGTACCTTTTATAATTAACTTTGGTTTGATTCTAGAACGCTTTGGAGGACGACCACGCTTTCGTTTAATCACAGTTGTTTCTGGCGGATTACCGACTTCAGACACATCAGAATGGTCAGAGATCGGTGAAGATGAAGAACTGGTTACTTGTCGCAACCTGCTTGCTGTCCTAACAGTATTGGTAGAAGGTTTACTAGAAGCAGGTGGAAGGATTCTCAGTTTAACACTACTAGACAAAGACGATGGTTTGACTCGTACTGGCCTGCCAACTTTTCCAACTCTATGCACAATCTTTCTCTTACGACCAACTCGATTATTGCCTCTTTGCTTCGACTTGGTCTCGACAGGTGTTGTATGACCACTTGAGGTATCATCTGATCTAGAAGCCGAATGCGATTTTCTTCCGATGATACCTCTACAATTGTCAGCACCACAGTAACAAACTTGGGCTTCAGTACCTTTATACCATTCGAAATTATAATCATAGGTAAGCTCGGTACCAGCCATTATTTTTTTCTTTGCAAATAACCCAATTCTAGGGAAACCATTCACAAGCCATTTTTGCATCTCACAATTAGGATCGCAAGAGTGGTTGACAAATCTTGCAGCAGAACCCCTTGTTCCGCTATCAATAATTAGATCACTTTGTAAACTCAGACCATAGTAATTGCTGGAACCTTTATAATCTTCATTAATTCGTCGCTCCATTTCTTTTGGGAAGATGACTTCTCCAGTGTATTCAATAATCAAAGAGCCAGCATCATAACATCTAATTGCTCTAAGTCCATGACCACGATTTGGAGTCTCCATAACTTCATAACCTTGAGCATATCTTTTATTACTTGTTAAACCTTTGAAAAACACTTGTAAAGCTCTGTTTCCACAATCCTCTTCTCCTAGTGGACAAAGTTTTGGATTGCATTCATATCCCATAGCTCTAATAGTAGAAGTTAATATTTAATACTATTCAATACGTCGCAAATAAAAAGAAGACATACCTGTTCCAACATGTTTCTCCACATCTATCAATACAAGTACATCTATGAGGGAATTGTTGGTCCCTTGAATTGACAGTTCCATCACTCCAAGCATCTAGTAAAAAGTTAGTTAACAACAAAGCTGCATATACCCCTAGAATACATAGATCAACCTACTTTTCTTCATATTTTTCCAACCCCTATACGGTTTACCAGCAGATGGGCAATAAATATCATAAGGAAGTTTAAAGTCTTTCTGAGTTGTAAGGGCCTTTTTCCCATCAAATATTGGCAAGGGAAATGCGGGCTTCTTCTGAACAATAGACTGACGCTTATTTTGCTGTTGCTTACCATAATATAATCCAGATGTGACAAATAACTTCTTTTGGATATAGTTTGAATCAACTAATGAGGGGTTGTAACTATCTTCTTCAGATTCATTATTGTCCGAGTCTGAATCACTGACGTCATCAGACTCACCATCAGATTCCGACGAATGTAATAATCGACTGGACTTGCGACCGGGCCGTCTACTCAACCGTCTCCTTTTTCTACCACTTACAGAATCATCTTCCTGAGAGTTCAATGCAATTCTACCCTTTAGTGGTAAAGCTTGTACTTTGGTATCTCCTAAATGTTCCGAAAATATAGATAGGGTCTTTAGTTGTCTCAAATCCTCTTTCGACTTTGAAATATATGCACCTAAAAATTTGGACGAACTCGCGGCTATTTCAGACTCATGAAAAAATTCCTTAAGCGATATAATACGGTTCAATGATTTTTTGGTTTTATATGCAGTTTTCCTAGGTGTAACTTGGATTTCATCTTCAACACCATCAACATTACCATTTGCAGAAGGAGACGATGTATTGATGTCGTCGTCCCCACTCTTAATAAAAGGAATCATTGGTATTTTGGATCAACGTGTCCTGTCCACTTCAAGTGAGTATTGCAATGCAAAAATCCTTGTTTCACACCAAGGTGATTGTTGACAGTCCAGTTGTGAATAAGTAGCTTAAAGAGTGTCAATAGAGAAAGCGTGCTAAATAACTTAAGTATGGCTTTTGTGCAAGGTTGATTTTATTGAACGCCAGAACGGGAGAATAGAGGTCAGGGTCACCGAAAAAGCAACGTTTTGCCGATCAATTAGGTAAATCAGAATTGACAACATTTGATACGGAAACTGCGTTTAAAAGGACCTGGTATCTGGCTTCTCTACTAGCAATTAAACATATAATAGCACGATTAAACCCATTTATTTTATGACTTAATTAAACCATTTAAAGTGTTTCTTTATGATTGGTGAAAGTATGATGGATTATGAATTATGGGCGCTGAGAATCTACTGCACACTAAGTATTCCTGCAATTGTTAACTATGCCGGTTACCAATCGCTCGTCCTCAGATGAAAAAAAAAAAAAAAAAACTGAAGACCAGTAGTTCTGATATATATATATATATATATTAAAAATAAATAAGTTACTAAATGGAATTATCTTGTTAAGTTTTTATAGCCTGTGGTATGGTTTCTGGAAATAGACTACTGGTATGTATTCTTTTTGCTTCTTTTTTTTGGACGCGCTAGCACCCAGCAGTGATTGGAAGTTCTCAAAAGGGAAATCACAATTGCTGCTGCCACTTCGACTAATACGAAGTGGAAAAGAGCCCAAGCTACTTGCGCAATTAAAACTGACATCATAAGTCTTACGTCTATCAAAATCTATTTACCATCCTTGAGGGAAGAATAATGAGTTCCTGGACAGATACTGTTATCTTTAATGTGTCGGTCATCTGTGAGTGTATATAAACAATGGATTGTTTATTGGTTTTTATAAAAGAATGATATTAAAAACCATTTAAACAATAGGATGAATGAAATTATATTTATTAGTAGAAAGATTGCAATATCAGAAAATATTAGATTAAATTTGACGGTAGAAAATTGGTTAAAAATTGGTTATAACTTGAAAGGTTTATAGAATGTTTACTTGAACGCGGAAGACACTCCCACATACAAAATTATATATTAAAATAAAAATAAAATTGAAAATAATCGATTAATGATTATGAATTAGCAAGAAACTCAAGAATATCATAAAAATGACTGGATTTGACATGTGATTTGAATGCAATAGTTCTGATATCAAGCTTTGTATCTCTAACAGTTTAATATTCATCTTTCTACTAAATTCTAGTACACAGTAAAGAATTTCAATTTTAAGTAAAAGAAAAAAAATATTTCGACAAAGAATAAAAAGGATCAAAAAAATACTAGCAATTTCAATAAACTGGTATGTAGCCGGTTATCATCGGCTATATCACAAGAAACTTCGTTAGATACAACTCAAAAGACCTGAATTAAAAACTGAAAGGATTGAAATTATTATAAAATTAAATTAAATAAAAAAACTAGTGTCAACTTTCTTCATCAAATTCGTTCATACGAGGCAGTTGCTCGAAAAGCATATTATCAGCTGTATAGTTACTTTTTGGAAGGAAGAAGCTTATTGTTAGCAAACTCCAAAAAAAAAAAATAAAAGAACACAAAAACAAAAACCAAAACTCAATATAACACGTACTCAATACCAGGTGGTCGGCATAAACATTCCAAAAAATTTTCTAACATATTACTGGATGCATAGGGTCGTTTTGCAGATTTCGATCGAAGCTGAATTGTCAGAAATCGTTTGTGGAAAGAACTTTAGTCACTTACATATTCATGAGTCGTCTGGCCCCTAAAACCAATAACTCCATGAAAAACAACCAATAAAAATGGAAGAATTGACGCTAACATTCCATAAATTCCTAATAACAAACTGACAGGTGTATGGGCAGCACTTTTAGCAAACGACTCAGAAGAATGCTGCCATATCTTGATAAGATGATAAAAACTAAATGCACTTAGGTACCAGCAACCTAGAGTTGCAGTAACCACAAAAGTAATGAAATATCTTTTTTTTTAAGTTAGCATCAGTTGAAATCAAAATTTCCCACCGAGAATACATACCGGTAATTTTTCCGACCTATGCAATTATTGAGATATACGCAGTGATGATCATGTACATCAATACATCTATCACAACTTGGACAATGACTAGCTCTAGATGGTCTCCAAATCCTACAACTAGAGCAATATTTTACATTAATAGGCCTATCTGCAAGCTTCCCCGGTAATCTGACACCTGCTGTTACTTCTTCTGGCATATTATGCAGGTCATCAAGAATATGGACATTTCTGGGGAGGATCTAATTTCGTTAGCCTTAATGACAAATAATCATCCGAAAAATAACATCTTACCCCAGGGTTACTTGTAGCGGCATGAACAAATGAACTCAATAGTACCAATAAAAGATATGCAAAACAGATCGGAATTGCAGGAGATTCATTATGCCATAACCAGGACGACCTATTAAGTTAGATAATATCTCATTCAAAAAGACAATTTTTACTCACGGGAATCCAAAAAATAGCCCAGCTGGAATCAAAATTCCTAAAAATACTCCAACAACTATGGGCCGTTCTTTCGCACTTTGAACTCTACCACCAAACAAGAACAGTAAGGATCCAGTGATAAGTTCGAAATTCTTGACAGTTTCACCATTTTCCAGTCGAGAAAGAGCTTCTTCTTTATCTATGGGACTCCTTACTACTATCCATCTCGTGATTCGTTTATACGAACTTCTAGAAGACAAAAAGCTACTACTTTTACTTGGCTTAGCCAGTTTAGGCTGCTTCTTAACTCCAGACGAACTATCTTCAGGTTCACCTGATACATCCATGTCAGAGAAAACCTTACAAATTTTAGATCCGTTCTATATCTTGGCTACGAAGGTTATTTACTATTTGATTAGAAATGTAAGCTGTAGGGGTAAGCAACAGGAGGATATACTCTTTCATTATTTACATGTAGTTTTGGCGCGGCTACGCCGCAACAAGCGTGGCACGACAACATGAAAGAAGCATAAGCCCACTCTAGAACAGGATTTCCAGGGGATACAAGCGGAGAGATCTGAAAACGAATATTTTTTCTGACGATTTTTCTATTTTTGGCTTTGATCATACGAGACGAATATAAACATGAATGCCATATGACATGAGTGCACTGTATTTGAATATTTATTGGAGTCGCTGTAACAGTAAACAACTCCTTTTGAACTGAATACGAAATGTTACAACTATAAAAAAGATTTAAGCCCAAAGCAGGATCAAATACAAAAGAATTATAAATATCATACCAAAGAAAGTGTATGTTTATATCACTATAAAAATGCTATTGGTTGTTCTAGGACTTCGAATGACTCATAAAGTGTTAGTCCTTTGAAGAATAGTTAGCATAGGAATATCTGTTTTTTTGAAAACCACAGCAGTCAAAATTCGTATTATCGTCTGCATTATATATTAAAAAAATATAAATTGAATTTATTATCTGGCATTTTGTTTCTACTTTTATTCACCTTGTTTCTCTATATCTTGTATTCTTCACTTTCTCTAAAAGCATTCCCTATTACAGAAAGGTTAACAGCCAGTGGTTATTTCAATTACCATACAACAGAGTATGATAAATTCATATTTAGGTATAAATTAATGTATTTAAGTTTTAAAATATTTTAAAATATTCGGTTATTTACAAGAATCAGCTACTACCTGGTGGGGTGGCGGTAATTCTTTTAACGTTAACTGTAATATTAATAAGAAGCAACAACATTTCTTAAAGTACAGTTTTACATGCAGTATTTTAATATATAAAAATCGATGTTTATTAGATAATATGTCGTGAGATTTTATATTTAACTAAATTTCAAACCAAATAGTTGATTTTCAATTATCTTGCAAAAAAGCTTAGTGAACTATATACAGCAAATTTCAGCATTGGATACTTCACATTAAAGTCAATAATAATCTTGCTTATTTTTTAAAGAAGGCTCTATGATTGAAAAACACTTATATATAAAAAACAGTTTAAATTTGAGTTGGAGTAAGTCAGGATGTTTAACATTACGGTAATTATTATAATCTTCTTAAATATAACAAACCTTAAAGAGCTGTTAGAACCTTTAGCATCTTCTTTCCAGGTCACACCTAATTAAATTATTTTGCTAGATAATATAAAATACTGCTCAATATAGATGTATTTAACAAGAAATAAGTGCAAGTTGTTGGAATGTTGGCACTGGTTGTAGTGTAATCACCTGTCAAACTACTAGAACCATGAAAACGTACTAATAACTTTCATTTAGACAAAAAATATAATTAAAAAATGTTTACTAAATTTTAAAGTGCATGAAAATAGATTGAATACTGAAAATGTTCACCATCCTTCTCTATAGTTAAGAAAATATCGCAGATATGAGATATAGGTATTTAACCAGGAGCATCGGAAAACTTTTTTTTAGGATTGAAGACTGAAAATAAGCTCTCCTTTTGGCAATTATTGATGTCCTTTTAAGTTGACAGAACAAAATATAAAGACGACTGTACTGAATCAAGTAGTGATTCACAAATCCGTGATATCACAATTGTTCTCAGTTCACAATAATTAATTTTATTTTAATGATTTGAAACTTTCAAACATAGAAATTATAAATCATATCTTTAGAATTACAAAATTGGTCATAGCCTTTCAAATAAAGTTACCAAAGAACCGATGTCTATACTACGTTTGTAGAGCTATAGATTCCGTATTTGACATTGAATCTCCTGTACAATGCTGCATAATTCCTAATCCAGCAAAAAGCTAGAAACTTTAACTTTACTTTTGATTTTATACAGCCGTATGTATATATAATGCCAATCAGTTAAAATAATTGGTATTAATTAATTGATAGATTAATCAGAGGTTAGGAAAATTTATGTCTCGATTTAAGCAAGTTTTCTATTTATTGTATTATCCAGGCATAACAAGAACTAGTAAATTTGGAGGCACCGAACATCGTACAAGACAAACAAAATGATGAATATGAGAGTATTCCCACGGTTCGGTATAAATAGTGCTAGTAGCCGAAGTCTATTAAGAACCAATGGAAACCTTTCAGTTTTGGTTAATAGACAGTTTGTTCGGAATCGATCAAGAGTTTCGCTTGGAAATGCAATCTTTAGATGTAAGTATGATGGTGACTAGAAATTCTTGTAGATAAGACACTAACAAACAAAAAGCTACAAGAGCAGTTATAATTGGTATTGCATTAGGATCTACCATATTTTTAGGTGGACTTGGAGGATTATATATGTATAGTTCATCAAAGATTAATAAGATTCAACAAGTACCGGGAGAATGGCCGTTTGAAGCACGTATATTAGCCCAGAGAGGAATTGAAAATGAAGTCAACCGAGAATACGACTTGGCAGTTATTAATTTCACAAAAGCCATTAATGTTCTAGTACGAAAGGTGCCACAAGATGAAAATTCCGAATTAATAGATATTGAATCTAAAAGTAATTCATGGCTAGGAGGATATGCAGATATTTTGATTCGACTTGGTATGTGTCAGGAACAGCTGGGCAATAGAAATGAAGCAGTAGAAGCCTTAAATGCTGGAATCTCACTACCATTAGGGACTCCTAAAATTAAAAGTAAAGGAGCTATTAAACTAGGAAGTTATGCATTAGAATCAAAAGACTTTGACAAGGCAGAGGAATATTTTATCCAAGCTTTGGAAGTAGTTAAAGCATCAGGACCAAGCTTCCAATTAGATACCAAATATTTGGTTTTAAAAGAATCCATTAAAGTGTCTGAAGACCAGCTTCCTGCTCTTATTGAGATTGGCAAGCTTTATTCAAGAAGGCAGATGTACCGACAGTCTTTAACTACATTTTTATCGATTCTCCGAGGAATCAGAAATACTAAAGATGCTTTAAAAGAAGAGAAGAATGACCGGTATTTTGATGAAAACTGTTATGAAGCTATAGTGATGTCCTATATATCTGAGTTATTATGGAAACTGGGACAAAAACAGGAGGCAGTAACTTGGGCTGAAGGAAGTTATTTCGAATCTTGGCCTAAAAGCCACTGGTCTCTTGACTGTGGATTATGTGCACATATGGCTGCTAAGAACACCAAAATAATGTATAATAAGATGGGACTTCAAGAAGCGAGTGATAAGTTTAAGGTTCTTGAAGAAAGTCAACTACTTGTTTAATAAACCAAATGAACAAAATCTGTAAATAATATCATAAAAATAAATTCAATAATTTATATATACATCAAATAAAAACCGGAAATGCAGAAATAGCAAATATATATGTACAAAAGTAGGAGAAAAAAAATTACCAACTGGCCTTGGAAACTCCTGGTAATTTTCCTTGAAGAGCAAATTCTCTAAACTTCATCTATTAGTGGTTAGTGGTAAGGTGTCATCTACCTTTAACTAGCATTATACTTACTCGACACAATCTGAAATCCTTAATAACAGATCTAGAGTATCCACTTTCAACACATCTGTTCTTCACCACAGTTTCAGCAGTGTACTTGGGCATGGTAGAAAGTTGTAATTGGGCCTCTAATCGAACTTTCATGGGAAGAGTGGTGTTTCTAGCAATGTATCTCAAAGCAGTTCGGTTAACCTCTTCTTCAGCAACTTTGAATCTCTTATAGTTATCTCTGATCATTCTAGTAGTGATCTTATCACCACCGGGCAAAGGAATTGCCTTGAATCCGGGAAATCGACTCATGTTTTGTCAATACTTTTGACTGATGCTAACAGAAGTGGTGCTGCTAATTTTCGTCGAACTGGTGAAGCTGAAAATAGGGTAAACCTGCGGCTTGTACAAACCACCAATCTTTGAAAAACCATTAAAAACGATATTAACTAACTTATCATGTTGTCAAAGTAATATTTTAATATATCTTCTATTATAGCCTATGTTATTATAAATTATACTCTAAAATATCGGCTTCTTCTTTTAGAAAAAGAAGCAAAACTTTAAATGCTGCTCCGCAGCATAGAAGCCAATCCCTCAGATAATCTCTTCAAATTGCATTTAAAACCCCCTAGTATATCCATCCACTATTGAGTAGATTTAACTGGTGTTATATAAACTTTGGCTTTTGTTAGTCTTCATTGGGATTGTTTGTAGTAAGTTGGAAAGTTATACGCTATAAATCAAACCTTTACCTTGCGCCACCTCTCCTAAACCCAAATCCCAACAAGTGACTTTTACGAGAAGTACGTAACTAACCGTTACTGGTGTTTTTACGACGCTGGTCACAAAAGCCATTAATCTCCAAATAGATCCAAAGATTTTCCAAGACAAATAATAATAAAATAATAAAATATTTCTATACAACTTGTAATATATATATATTGATCATAGCAGTCATACAAGGATTCAAGCTTTCAGCCTAACCATGGCCAGGACCACAATCGTTTTAAATAGTTTACTTAGAGCTTATTTTCTGAACTCAGTGTACTCAGGAGGAGGACCTTGTTGTTCACTAGACGAGCTTGGCACAGTACCATAACTAGGTTGAGGATGAGCAGTAGGAGAAGCAACAGTCACTGGAGATGGACTTTGACTAACATGAATATAAACTGGTTGAGGGCCATGTCGAATAAAGGTTTGGCTTTCCAAGTCAACGACAATCTCTTCAGGATATTTAGCAATGATATACCATGAATGTAATACACCAGGGAAGTATCCTAATATACAGAGAGCAATATTGATGACAGCTGTATGGTTAGAGTAACCAAATCTTCCATTACCAAATTAAAAATAGAATGAAAAAACTTACAATCGGCGCTACAAAAGCCTGCTTTTAACCACACTGGTAAAGGAGGAAAGAAAATAGACAATAAGACGAGAAAAACGTCGTAAAGAACAAAACAGGTCGAACTCATAATGATTCCTCTTGACGAGTTTACAGTTATAAGATATATTAACCAAGAATAATTTAATCCTTGTGGCAAACGGATGGAATGCAGTATATATAGATTTTACGACCTCTTATGCAGGCTTAATTACCAGACTTAACATGGCACGCGGCTAGCAGCAAAATTAGAACGGCACTGCTGCGCGATAACCAAAGTCGGACTCCTTCAGTAACTTATAGCCCCTATCCAGTTTACGCAGTAAAGAGTCACTAACTACTGTAATTACAGCTTTGGATGAAGTTACACACTAAGCAGTTCAGCCTAATGGTTATCTCCGAGAGCATGAAAAAAAATTTTTTTTTTGTTAGTGTGAAGCATAATTTTCCGGTGGGTAGTGACTACCTGACAGAATGAATTAAATAAATAAAATAAATAAAAAACTTCTTTTCATAAAAAAAGAAAAATGCAAGCAAGCCGGCGGGAAGCCTTAAAAGGTTGTATCTGTTGGAAAACCCCAGTCTGGGAATAGCTTATTGAAACTTGCCCTGCGTAAATGCTTAGGCATATATACAGCCTGCTGACGAACCGACTTGGTTCGACGATGCTGATATTTCTTTCTAGATGAAGAAGACGAAGATACAATTGCTTTTAGTTTGATTCTTCCTGATTTAGTTTTAGATAAAAGAACTGTGAAGTATAACACCACGATGACCATTTTGTAAGTATTGCGAGCTGATTGTAAGGAAACGACCGATTTTTGAGATGTTTCTTGGAAAGAGCTAATAGTTGATTGCTCAAGTAGATCAATACAGTCATCAAGCTCATCTTCAAGCTTGATATTATCTTGATCCACTAAAGTTAATGCATTACTTCCTGCAGTAGGAGATCGAATCATAGATCTATCTACTAGAACCTGCTTGACCAAAATATTGTTGCTATTATTTCTTTGCTTTGGAAGAACTTTCTGTGTATTTAATAATACCGCTGCTGCTGCTTCTGCTGATACATCTGCATCAGTTTCAGTTTTAGGTAATCCCCAGGTCGTTAAACCATCATCTACCTCTACATCGTTTGCAGTAATTGTAGCATGGCTTTCCACAGTAACAAAACTAGCAGTATCATCATTATCATAACTGTTGGTATCAATACCATATTCTGAAGCACTTAAAATATCTGTATTAACAACAGAAGCATTATTCAAAATCCCCTGTTGAGATACTAGCGCTGCAACCTTAAGCTCAAAAACCTGTTCTTCAGCTTCTCGTTCAGCTCGTAGTTGATATGCATCTCCTAAACTTAACGAATACCCAGGCATTAATACATTTGATTGGATACTTTGTGTTTCGAGCCGTAACTGCTCTTCTTCATCCTCATAGTCATGATCATCAGTTGTTTCAGTTGTTACACTATTCACATCATGCCATTCAGATGTTCCTGACTCAACAAGCGATTGTAAAGACTGCTGGGTCCTAGATCGTCTAAATTTCTCTTCTACTAGTTCAGGACGAGGACTATACCAGTCTAATGGAAAAACAAATAACTTGTTTTGTTGAGTTGTAAATACCTCTTCACTAAGATCATTACCTACTGGTAGAATAGGCGTACTAGACAAAATTATTATTGGCTGATGGCCAACATTTGAATGCTGAGAGAGAGGAAGACTCTTTCGACTTTTAGTTCGTTTAAATGGCTTAGTATTTTTACTTGTAGAACTGGTCGTTTTAGCGAGTTGTTTATTGTTTATCAAAGTGCTAGGACCATCGCCTGACAATATAACTATTGGCTCTGGAAGCTCTGGCGTACCTTCAACAAGCTGATTTTTACTGGCTTTTTTTCTTATGCTCTTGAACCGTCGTTTACTAGACCTCCATATTGGTCGAAATTGTTGTAAAGACATCCTTATATAATATCCATACCAGTATAATCTGTAAATTTAATAAATTTAATAATAAAGTATCTTACAAAAATGTGCCTGTCCAGTGTATGGATGGGGATTATAGGGTACGGGTCCGACATTGTGGGAGAGGAGATATACAGTGTATGTTTTCGTTAAGTTAGTTATTTTATTACCGAACTGGGAGTCTTGGGTACAGGAGGCATCTAAGATTTGACCGCGGTAACCTGGTAACAAAAAGATGCTAACAGTTAGTGTAGTTGCGGAGAAAGCATATAAATGTAGAAAACAAGGGCTTTATATGAGATAATATAATAGAAAAAAGATGCTTAAGTATATGGTTGAATTAACTAGAGGTTGACGTATGTATGGCTTTTTGGCGGCGTTTAACTTAAGTTGTTTTTTAGGAGACGGTGTCAAAAAAAAAAAAAAGGTGCTTTTCCGACATGTGCTTCTATATGAGTTTTCGCATTTAGCTAAAGACCAATTTCCGGTTGGTACATTATTCGAAAACAAACAGGAAATAGAAATATACATTGAGAATAATTTAGTATAGTTATAACATAATATTTGAGAATTGAGTTGACTTTTATATTTAAATAATTGACACTGAGCATTACCGATAATTAGAGCCCACACTCTAGGCTTTTACTAGTTGTCATTAGGTAGTCAATAAAGCCTAACAAAGAGACCTGGTGTTTATAAGGGCTGGAGCAAGAAGTAAGTTTCTTTGCAATTACAATACAACCTGAGTAGTTGGAAATTGTTTAACTTGTTGCTGTAACTATAGTCAGGTATTGAATAGACTTAGACAAAACATGAAGCTAGTAAGGACTCGGATACTAGAATTAGCCTAGCAATATGACTACCGGTATGACTAAGTTAACTTACCGTAACATCAATTAGTCCTTGTTATTAGGGATTCAAGCGTATATATAGAAAGTATATAGGATAATACATTTATCTATAACTGTTACTATACTTAATTATTGTAATTATAGCCAATGTCATACCATGATATTGATGTTGGTAACCAAATTGACTAGTCTCCGTATTCACTATGGACAACAAAACAAAAACTACAGATTCTAACAGAGCAGAATAATAGCTAATATAATCTTCTCAATTAAAATCAGGTATGTTGCCATACCGGATTGACATATATTGATATACATTTGGAATGAACCCATGTAGTAGCAACAGACCTAAGGATCGGACTCCAGTTCGCAGTCCAAGCCCTAGATTCTACCACTATAAATATGATATATGTTCCAAAATAAACTAAACGAATTAAATCAATTCTCTTTCTTGACAAGCCTCTTTAGCAATTAAAGTTCATATATTTGCTCATTATATCATGATAATCTAGGCTCTTATTAATGCTTAGCAGGCGTGGTTAACTCCTACAACCTAAAACGAGCAAATTGCTACAAATTGCTCGTTGATCCTAATTGCTCATTCAAACTCCAATTTAAATAGTTAAACACACGACTATTGCATTTTAATTAAATATCCATTTAAATGAACCCAATAGATACCTATAGGTTATACCTTAGGAGTTATGACATCGATTGAGATTGGTTAAGTTGTTTCATAGTTTTTAGTTGCTAACCAGTAAGGTACAATGTGGGATGAATAAGCTAGAAACACATATAAAGCCTACAAAGGACAGAAAAGAGAAACAAATTTCCAACTAAAATTACTATCAATATATTAAGGTACCATTATATTTTTGTTTAAAAAAAAATACCTATAGCTTAGCGCTATCTAGTCAGTCGGAAGTGACACCGATGACACCACAAGCGTTTCTGCCACCAGCATTACCAGTGGTCAAAGAGTCAGCGTGACCACCTTTACCAAGGTCATCAACACCAGCGTGGACAACAACAGTTCGGCCAATGATAGAGTTCTCACCAATAAGCTTAATCAAAAGATCCTTCTTGGAACCCTTGGAAACACCAGAGGCATCGGAAGTGATGTTACCAAGATCACCAACGTGTCTGTCATCGTCTTCGGGAGAACCGTGGGTCTTCTTGAAGGGGTTGAAGTGAGGACCAGCGGAGGTACAACCGTTGGTGTTGTCACCGAATTGGTGGATGTGGAAACCTCTGAGGGCATTGGCATCATTACCAGTGATGTCCCAGGTGATGGTGGTGTACTCACTCTCGGAAGCTTGTTCAAAGTAAACAGTTCCCTTAACGTTAGAATCACCTCTAATAACAGCAACTATATTGTTAGATGATCTGAAAAAAAAAACAACAACATAAAACAATTGTATTGTTTAATTGAGTTGACCGAATATTGATTCACATGTATATTTTTGCTAGCAATTAACTGCCGAATATCTTAATCATGATTTTTGCTAGCAATTAAGTGCCGAATATCTTAATCATGGTTTTTTGCCACATGATATGAAATTCTTTTAATCAATTGAATTTCAACATGGAATAAATCAAGATCAATTACAATCAAACGGTATCATTATAAACTTACCAGCCTTGACCATTTTGAATAATTATGTTTTTAATAGATTTTGGACAATAAAAACAAGAGGAAGTGGGAGAAGCGATGTTGTTATAACTTATTTATTGGCTAGCAACCTGCACAGTTATTTCTTTTTTGTTCTCCGCCTATTAGTAATTCGACCTAGCCCAGTCCCCAGGCAAAAAGGGTGTATTCTGTTGAGCAAAGATCAAATGTGATATGGGGTAATTGCTATCCGGCAAATGATCAGAAACAACTAAGAAATTGATATAATTAATTGATATTAAAATATAAAAAGTTTTTAAAAGTACCACAGTTGGTTTGATTTGTAGATTGATGTGTTGATAACAGCAATGTCCTGAGGTGGCCTAGATTTAGGGTCGAGGTTTTAAGCCGGCAGCCTATTGTAATATTCCATGTACATCTTTTTCTGAAGCTCTGTAACCAAATTCTGTCCCCTGTAAGTTAGCTTATCAGTGAGCAAGTGGCCGCTATTTCAGCACAGTAACTTAGCCCTTAAGTTAACTTAAAGTTTTGGTCAGGTTTTCTAGGGCGCCACGAGTCTTGTTATATTAGGACAAGTCTACCAAAGCTGGGTTAAAATTGAGCTAGCAAAGTGCTACAATAACTCGTGGTAAGAAATGGTGCTGCTCTAGACCGTACTGATACGATCCAATTGTACAAAATTTCAATTATACGATAGCATAAAAATAATTATCAAATGATATAACAATTCCTTTGACCGGGAAATTATAAGGCTCATCGATGTATGACCGACAACGGGATTGGGATTTAGTGGATCATGTACCTGTGCGTCGGAATCCTTTTTCTTTGGAATTAAATTGCACCACCATTATGATGGCACCAGTACATATTTGCAACCAAGTGCCGAAGCTATTGGAACTGTAATACTATAAATTGAGCGTCTAAAAACTTAATAGACTAAACTAGAATCTTTAACAAGTGCTTTGCTGCTATTTGAACGCTGTTTACCTAGCAATTAAGTCTTTACCAAGCTTGATAATAAGCAGTTTCGGGAATACCGATTGTCACACTATTACATCATTTGATCCCAATAATGAGTGATATATATATATGCCTATAACTAAGGCCTAGACTCGGCATACTTCAGCCTTATAGCTTGTGGCATCGGTGGCCCAGAGTAGTCCGGCTAGTTGGTCCGGAACTGGCTTCTTAACTAAATACACTAGGGGAACTACATGTATGCCTTTGGTAATTAATTCAATGCGGATAGACAATCAGACTGACAGTAGCGTATAAGTTATTGTGGATATTCGTTCAAACCAAATCTTCTTAATGTAATGTAATTAAAATATTACTTTAGAAGGTTTAAGCGGTAATGCAAGGCTAGAATGTAATAATATATGTCCGCCACGGTGAACAAGATAACTTACATGTTTTTTTTTGAAGATATATCAGTTAGTTTCTAAGGCAGAGTATATTCAAGTTACCAGACGGTTTATATTTTATAAGAAAATTATATTTATATTTAGAATAGCAACTACAAAATAAAATAAATGGATGCGGTTTAACAGTTGTGTTCACTTCTGCAATCTTTATGCGATGTTGACCGAAGGTAACATGAGTTAACTTAACTTTAATGCTGACTGCTTCAGTAACTTAGACAGCTGAGCTTGTTAACCTTAAATTTTAGCGCAATATAATTTTCGCTGAACTCCAGATTGTTAGCCGTTACAGTAAACTGGGAGCAGTTAGTATAACTAGACAGGAAATAACTTTAATATACAAGTTTAAATACCAGATTTTAATTTTTTATGAGCAAAAATATCCAATAGTAAATCAAAATCGAAGCATGACTCTATTTAGAGACAAATATGCCCTCCGCACTAAACAAAGCTTTAGCTTGGTAGTGTAAATAATTTATTACCGTGCCCGTCCTCATCACACATGGTGGTGTAATTTCTTGTTACTGACAGGTAACCTGATTAAAGCATGATCACTGAGTCTCAAAGACTGACTATCATACCAAGTCACCAGATTTCCATATTTCATTCATAGCCATAATAATAATATAATTTTTGTTATAATAAAGTTTAGTGTCGATCCAGACTATGACAATAGGAGCACTGTACCATTGGTAGGCTTAGCAAAAATTTCATGCCTCTGACCTAGCCTTACAGCACAAAATAGCCAGCCATGGTGGCTATCTCCAGTATGTACTACAATTAAGGCTTAACAAAGTTACAAGTAGATATTACTATATGCTGAATTAGGACTACTACTACTACGCACAAATAGTAACTTAAGCGTCCCCAGGCTACTAACAAGTTAAATGTACCAGTAGCTGAGTTTAGTCACCAACTGACAGTTTAGTTAGAGTACATGTACAACTGATAAATATGGGTGGGATTCAAAGCCACCAATTTTGGTTTCTCTTTTGCAACAACTATAAGACATTTTATTAGTTATGACTAGAAGCCAAGCCAAGATTCTCTGATATGCTAATATCAATATAGTAAGTAATGTCTGGAGTTCCTATAGCTTTGTTAACCGTTGTATAAGTAAGTCTATCTACTCCAGCTATAAATATATGCACTTAGTAGTAATACGCACCTACCTCAAAACAAACCTAACAACCTTTCTGAAACAAGTCCAGTCTATCAAAAACTCCTCACCTATCCCCATATATATATATTTAACACGAGACTATCCAGACATATCCAGAAAACAATAATTTAAAACAACAATTAAGAGCAATATCATCAAGGTGAAATCCATATTGCTATTTTTATAATATTTCCTGGTTGAAATCATTCCTACTCTTACGAATACCCCTTTCTACAGAGGTGCGTGTGTATTTACTTCTGTTTTCGGTGAAAATATTATACACATAACTAGTTACCTAGCAAACAGTAGAACTAATCCACGGAACAGAACGACTGACTCTGGTTTTTCCAACAGTATATTCCTCCGAGATAATCTAGGGTACTCATATATATAGGTGATTTTAAACAGTTAAAATGAATCCAAATCATTATAATGGTTATTATGATAATAGGAGAACGTATCAACTATCGCCAGTAACACCTCCTGAAAGTCATTCTCCGGCCCTCCCGCCAAAAGAGCACCTTCCAACTCAATATCAGGGTGAATACCAATATAATTACCAGCAAAAGATGCCAGAGAACCAAAATATTTACCAGAGGTCACAGCATCCCATGTATAGCGACTATGGTAATTATGCTTCTAGCTCTCAACAGCCCAGTACATCAATGAACAATGAACAGTATGGCCGCCAACATTATTATTATCAACAACAACAGCAGCAGCAACAGCATTATTATCAGGATGAAACCAACTATTCCAAAAACCTGGGCCCTGCTTTACCGCCTAAAATACCCGTGGAAAGTTTCTCTCATTTGAGTGTTAATGATCAACCTGTTCCATCATCAGCTCCTCCACAACCCCCTCACCATGAAAATAATAATTATTATCACCGCATTGAGACCCTTGATCACTACCAATATAATAACACACATGATTTTCAATTTAGACAAAACTTGAATCAAACAACTGTTCAGCGACAGAACTCAAATTATATTGGACCTACTGTTGTTAATGATTTAACTGACAGGCGTCCACAAGCCCACCCAATGGGCCCCAGACAGCCAACGGGTCCATCTGGTCGACCCCTTTTATCTACTAGGAATTCTTCTATTTCTATTGGGTCTACCCTTCTTTCATATGATGGTACTTCTCCTAGTAGAAATAGCTCGATAAATTCCCACACTACTGGTCCTAGCAGAAATGGGTCGGTGAATTCGCATTCTACTGTCTATTCTGAAACTGACATACATACCTGGAAAGAATCTTCCGATTATGGCTATGAAGCTGGTTTGAGAAGCCCGCTTACATATACCCAAGTTGTTCCTGACAATTATGATAGCTATAATGGAAATGAAGAGACCCCTGTCCAGATGCCCCAAGTTTCTCCTGTGCGTCAGAATGCTGTTCCTTATCCACTTAGCGACGACGAGAATGATGAGTATATGAATGATTCTAGCTCATACAATAATAGACATGGACAAGCTCCATTAGGTATGCCAATTATTTCAGAGTCTCCATCTAGACAGAATAATGCCAGAGATAGTCCTGTCGTATTACAAGCACCTTCTCCACAGCCTACTATATCGACACAAAACATGCGGGCATTTGTACACAGCCAAATACCTTCTACAACTATTCCATCTGCTATACCTTCTAATAATACTGTATTTGATTCTAACCGAAGAAATACTGTTTCCAATTCTCCTGCAAGGCCTCCTAAAAGAAGCGTTCCGGCAGTTCGAAAACTCCCCGGTATTCCTGGTTCAACTAACCAAGAACGTCCTCCTCTTCCCTCTAGTTCTAGTAATCAGACTATTCATCTACTATCTGTTGATCAACCAGTATTATCATCAAGTCAAATGTCACGTTCCCAGTCTGATGCTGGTAGCTACTTGATTCAAAGACCTGGTCAGTTTCCATCTGCTCCAGTTATGTCAATCAATATCAACAATAATAATTTGACTGAGGATCCATTAAATGAGTCCCTTTTGAGTTCAACCATGTCTGAAAGCTCAGCAATGTCAGAAAGCACTAGAGCCCATCTCAGCAACTTGCCTACTATTCCTGACCTGGCTCCTTCTTTGAGACCTTTGAATTTAACTGTACAGGATTGTGATAAATGTGAGAATATATGGTCCTTATCTTCTATATCTGATTGGTTGAAGCTTTATTGTACACCTACAATGAATATTACTAAAGTTCAACTGTTGCAATTGCTCGAGAAGTTGTTCAGGTATCGTGCTACTGAGATAAATTTCATCCGCCAAGGTATATTAGCAGAAACTATTTTCAATTCATTTGTTAATCAAAGGTTTATCGTCCTTACTGGAGAGCATGTCGATTTGGATTTAACTGTTTATCCTAGTGGTGTATTGCCATTAGTTACTGGTAACTGTTGTTATTCTTATACCCACAACGACATGGCTTCTACTGGTAACGGTTGGTATTCTTATCAGCATTATAGCAATGTGGAAACTGCTAACTGCAGGTGCTATTCTCATAAATGTACTTTGACCTGGCCAATTATTAGAGCCAAGGCTGATACGAGCTACCATCTAGATGAAAGGGATGAAACTGGCAACCATGTTAAAGACTGGAGTCAAATGAATAATTTCACTTCTAAGGATTTTGAAATTAGTGGAATTAGTAGTAAAACAGTTGCATGTCAGAGTAATTACCGGGAGCTTGTTACGTCTGAAGAAGAGTACGTTCATGATCTTCATGTTTGGCTCAATGTTTATGGAAGTGAAATAAGATCAGCTGTTCCTAGAGTGGTGGTAGACCCACAAGAATTTTACACAAAAGTATTTACAATTGTAAAGCCGGTTTTGGATCTTCAAACCGATCTTCTTAGAGGTTTACGAGCTATTGCTGTCGAACAATCTCCATTTGTTAATAACGGGTTCAGCGAGGAGATTTTGTGCTGGTTAAAATTAGCTACTGATGTTCATAAAACCTATTTGGCACAGTACACCCAGGCAAGATCTATGTTTAGGAGAGAACTAAAAAATAGTCCACGATTCAGACAAGCTTTAGAAAAAGCTGCTAATATGGGTGGACTTCCTAAAAAAACTCCTGACACTTATCTAGGTAGAGTCACCAGTCGTGTTCCTAGGTATATTCTACTATTGAATTCGTTGCTCAGGCATACTGATGTCTGGTCGCCAGAATATAATTTAATAGAGAGAGCCATTAGTTCAGCAAGGGAACTGGCAACAATTGTAGACCAAATGGTGGATCAGGATTCTGATATTTATTTATCTGAGATGAGAGAGACATTCCAATATAAAAGTGATGAGTTCAGGATCATGCTGGACCTCAACAACCCTTCTAGGAAATTGCTGAAGCGTGGTAAAGTAATGAGAAGGTCTGATCATTCTGTTGGTTGGATAGATACAGAATTAATATTACTCGACAATTTTCTAGTCATTGCCAAAGAAGTCCCTGGCAGGCAAGGTTTATTTGTTTCGAAGAAGGTGAGTAATATTGCACAAATTTCAAATATAAGAATGTATGTTCTAACTATTATAGCCCATTTCTATAGATCTGCTTTGTCTGGATACCCCTGTAGCTCCCGTTACTAGAGCCTTGGGAACATTTACACAAGCTGTTTCTTCTCCAACTCGTTCTTCTTTCAGTTCTGGTCAAGGCTCTACTTCCAACGATGAAACTTTGTATCCATTTGCAGTTGTCAATCTTGGTAAAGAGCTTGTTAAATATTTGTTTTATGCGCAATCCAATGTCGAGAGTATTCAATGGGAGAAAACGTTAGAAAAAGCCAAAGAAGCAAGTTATGCCGCTGCGCTTGTGCACGAACCATTTCAACTTCAGATTATTGATGACTGGGCATTTGGATACGGTACTTCTAAAACAGGAATGCATCCGATAGATATAAACGGATCAGTTGTAAACAGGTCTTTGAATGGTCTACGGCTTGAAAAGCCAACCTATGATGCATCACTCCGACCCCGCGTATTCCGAAGAAATGAAATCACATGTGCTGTGAGTTTCGTCTTTAATAATACTAAGTATCAAGTCTTTGGTACTGCGACTATGGGTGCATTCATTAAATCAGGTGATGTCAATAGTTCTTGGGTACAATGTATTGCATTAGAGGGCGTATCCCAAGTTGATGTTATTGAACAGTTCAATCTTTTGATTGTATTGGCCGATAAATCTCCCATCTACTATAAGCTTGATGATATTATCGCAAGAGCTGCAAACGTTTCTTCTACTAATAATGCACCACTTGTTGGCCATAAGATAGACGATAAGAGTTGTGGATTTTTCAAAGTTGCACAGATAGATGGTAGAACTATTGTATTTGTCAAACGTAATGAAGCATTAAAGGCTGTATTCAAGGTTTATGAACCCATTCGACAGCCTGGTGACCAAGGCAAACGTACAAAATTATCTTTTGGGCGAAAGCATGGAGTTGCATCTACAGAGTACTTTAGAGATACTAAAGACGATTTCTTCATTCCCACCGATGTATATGGTATGAGTACATTCAAAAAGATGTATGCTCTGCATTCTCATCGAGGATTCCAACTAATGACTTTCGGAAGACCAC
Organism: Sugiyamaella mastotermitis; assembly: GCA_030572735.1. NCBI lineage: Eukaryota > Fungi > Ascomycota > Dipodascomycetes > Dipodascales > Trichomonascaceae > Sugiyamaella > Sugiyamaella mastotermitis. The sequence goes on from JAJMBN010000119.1 coordinate 41,503, forward strand.
ATCCTCAAGCTATCGGGTTTAGCCTTGTATCAGAGGGGTTCACTAATCGATATAAAGACCAAAAGCCTCTTGGAATATACAAATATGATGCTGCAAATCTGGTGTGTTGCTATCAAGACTCTGCACTTTTTTGTGATAATATGGGTGTCGTGAAAGGTACGGCGGATTTTACCTACCTATGCAAGGCAGAAAGCTGTACTTTCCAAAGCCCATATTTGATTATTGTGTCACCAGAAATAATTGAAATTAGAAGACCAGATAAAGGAGGCGAATTGATGCAATTAATCACTGGTAAGGCCATGAAGCTTCTTGATTCCAAGCCGGACCAAGTCAAAATTGTTATGCAAAACCCCAAACTACCAGAACGACAGTTGGTTGTCGAATTGGCTCTGAAGGATCTGACTTTATGAGATTTATGATATTTTAGTATCAGGTTTAAAGAAAAATTATATAGTTGTTAATTTAATTTTAATGTTACGAGTTTGATGAGAAAAATATCGCTTCAAGAAGTTCAGGGGTAACTGAACTGGTGGTCTGTCCACTTACATCACTGAACGCGGCGGCGCCAATTAGTTTTCAATCTTCACATAACAATCATGGAGGAGATAGATCAGCTTATAAGCAACAGACATGACAAAATCACCTTAGATGATATTATTGAAATATTAATAAGGACAATTTTTCATCCTATTTATATTTGGGTGTCTTCTGCATATTTATATTTGTATGTGAAAGTATGAAAAACATGAGAAAAGAGACTAACTTGACTTAAGCAATCTACCCACAGAAACGTCAATTTTGTACATATCGATTGCAGCAGCTGTATTAGTCGACATTTTATGGGGATTAAATTATGTTAATTTGTGGTATTTATCTGGAAAGAGAATTCAATGGGATCTTTCTGAGGATGTGGTATTAATCACTGGAGGGAGCCAAGGACTCGGTAAAACTGTGGCCGCCATGTTAGGAGTTAAAGGATTCAAAGTGGTAATATTGGATGTTGTTACCCCAGATATGCCCCTTCCTAATGTTACATATGTTAATTGTGATGTTTCAAATTTGGAGGCTGTCAAAGCTGCTGCTCAGTACATATCACAAGAATTTGGCCGAGTATCTATATTGATCAATAATGCAGGAATCACTAGCAACAAGTCTGTGTTAGAATTAGATGCACGGATCATCCAAAGGTTTGTAAAACTCAGTATTGTTTGTTGCAATGACTATTAGTTTCTAATTTCTAACTACAAGAACTATTGATATAAATCTCATGTCACATTTTTGGACCATCAAAACGTTCTTACCAGGGATGATTGACAAGAAAAAGGGCTATATTGTTACAATATCTTCAGCATTAGGAATTATTGGCCCAGCTTATTTATGTAAGATATAATGACGCTAAAATTGAGTATTAATCTAACACACAGCTGGGTATTGTGCTTCAAAGGGAGGTCTAATTGCAATGCACGACTCTATAGCCCACGAGATCAACTCTTCTGGAATCAATACTTTACTTGTAACCCTTGGTCAGATGAATAGCCAACTATTCCATGGTGTTCAAACTCCGAGCAAATTTTTAGCGCCAATTGTAGATGTCAGTGCAGTTGCAACTGCAATTGTTGAAAGGATTATTAAAGGTCAAGGCGGGCAACTGTCGTTACCTTTTTATGTATGGCTATTGCCATGGACTAAGGTACTTCCAGGATTCGTTACCGAGATTGTAAGAAAATTATACGGAATGGATGAAGCAATGAAAACTTGGACTGATAACAAATAATATATACGTCAAGTCTAAAATGTATATAAGTTATTTATTAATATGATTAACTAGATAATCATGAGGTCTTTTTAGTTTCACTAGGGATAATACTTTTGATCCAGCTTTCAAAACTGGGATATACAAGGTATCCATCACTTGCAAACCATTCAGTAAAAGTACCAGTAGTCTTTGATTCAGAAATAATATGACCCTGCTTGTCTTGTAAGTAAATAGACACGTTGTAATCAGGAGTACTTTTAGGAGTATGAGTAGAGATATAAATTCTAGATCCGGTCTTTGAATTGTGTCCAACATAAACTGCCTTTTTCTCTACATATTTTTGCCAGAATTGATAGCTTCCTGATAACAAAAAGAACAACACTACACCAACAGCAATTTCATTAAAAGCCTTATTGAAGCCTACTTTTCGCTCATACCAAAATACTGCAGCAGAAATCACTACTGCACTATAACCAATTGCTAATCGAATGTCTTCCAAAGTTCTATATTGGTGGAACCCACTGGCTTGTAGGGCCTGGATGTGAGTTAAGGTTGTAATAAACATATTATCTCGAAACTTACTTGAGGAATGTGGTCATCCGATGTGTTTTTTAAATCTGTAGATGAACTACTGTTAGAAACTAAAACCTTACTCGAGCCAGAGTTAAACTCACTATAAATTGACTGCTGATTTTTGTGTACTCATTTTAACTGATGTTTGATATATAACGTCGATTCTACTATGCTCCACGTCTATTCTTTTAGTCGTGATGATAGCGCCGTTCCTAATCAGCTGGCTGTTAACTCTTATATACCTGTCTATCTGACAATCTAGGACAATCTAGCTGATATATCATCAGAATTTCGCATAGTATTTATTTATATCAAAGACAGATGAAAAGAACAAGCATTTCGTCTTATCTAGTTGAAATATCACAATATCTATAGATAATTTTGTTAGCATTTTATAGACAATATGTGATGAATCATACATCAGCGCCAGTTACTCTTAAGTTAACTTACTGTCACTTGTTAACGTTAAGTTAATTAACTGTTGCTGGCTTCACCTTTTTCTACAGCCTAAATTTCACAGCATTATCCATAGAAGCAACAACCGTGAAGAACCGAACAAGAATTTGATTATTCTTCCATTACGTTCCGCGTCGTGTCCTATCAGAGGCCATCACTATCCTATCCTAAAAACGTGGAACTCCACACCCTAACAGTGAGTTAACTTTAACTTATGCTCGTTGTTACACAAAGGGAACTTTGTGATGCATCTTGGCTCTGGAGTTACTCTAACTTTAAATATATTACAACCCAAATTTATCATCTGAAAGAAAATTGCTGAATAATCTATTTATGACTATAATCTGTACCATATTTATTTATTTTGTCTCAAGTTTAAAGATAAACAATGCTACAGTATTAGCAAGTGCCTAAAGAGATCAGATCTACCTAGACAGACACACAGCCGCGCGCCATCTTTTAAACTCTATAGCAATATGTATATATATATTAACGCAATGATGGCTAATACCTAATTAAGCTCTGCTTCATCTTTAACTATCGTGTCTACTCCCAATTGTGGAAGAGACTTAATGGTTTCAAGAAGGACTAGCACCTTAGTTTGCACTTGTTATACATTTTATTTGATAGCTGTTGCAGATTTTGTGATTTATTTGTAATTAATCATAACCATCCATTGATAATATCGCGATAACAATGGCCGCTGATGATCTTAAATTCAATATTCAAGCAGCTTCGTTTAAACCGAGTGGCGCTGATAAGAAATCAAACAAGTCAGATAATCAACAAAACTCAAATGGATCTAAAAATAATAAGCATCAGCAGGAACGAAAGCAAGGTCAGAAACGTCTGAATTCCAAAGGCAGCGGTAACTCTAACCAAAGAAGCAATGGTGGAAATCCAAGAAAACAGCAAAGACCCGATATATCTATAGATGATATTTTCCAAAATAACCGTCGGAATAAACGTGGTGAGGTTTCTATATCCCATTTACTAGATATTACCCCACATCGTCATTCTAATAACCGGCCATACTCTGGATCACGTAAGCGACCAACCGGACCAGTAGGTAGCAGCTATCTCGACAAAGTATCATATATTAATATGACCTGTCAATTTGTACTTGATTCAAGATGTGATTATAAGAGTCTATTGTGGGAACCTGATAGCCACGTTCCAATGGATTGGGTTTTGAGAGTAATTTGTCACAGTACTAAATGCCCTATCTGTCTTGAAGACGTTCCGGAAGCACCTCGAATGCTTGAATGTGGCCATTTGATATGCTATCCTTGTCTTTTTAGATACATGGCTTCTGATTCCTTACAGAAATCAGAAGATGGAAAGCCGTTAAAGCACAAGGATTGCCCATTATGTAATGAACCTATTCGCATGAACAAGCTTAAACCAGTCAGTCTCATTTATGGCGATGAGCGGTTTGATGTTCCCAAGGTTGATCAAGAGGTGGTGTTGACACTTATGGCCAGGCCACATGGTAGTCTTGTTCCCATAGCTAGAGATTGCGAAGGTGTGCGTAGAAGTGATTTCAATGATTTGCCTTCCATCCAGGATAAGAGAATTAGTAACCAATCACGACTTATTAAGGGTACAACTGCTTATGCTATAGAGGAGTATGAGAGAGAAGTCCAACAACTTATTGAAGCACAGCAGTACAACTATCAAACATACAAGGATAAAGGTGTTTGGTATACAGAAGCTATTGAAATGATTCGACAAGCTATCAAGGTTTATGGAGAACATGAATCACCAAATCCTAAGAAAGACCCTGTTAATAGAAATTGTACTCCAAAAACTGAAGAAATTAGTGGCTTGAAGGTAGAGGGTGATTTCCCTGCTGGCATTCTAGACAAGGTAGAAAATCTGGCTCTACAATCTCCAGGAACTAAGCCGGAATCTACTAGAATAAGAATAAACGCCTTAGAAGAATTAGATGATGAATCAGCATTTTTCTTTTATCAAACTGGGTTTGAATCAGTAACCAAATTCTTTTTGGCGCCACTTGATATTCGCATTTTAAAAGCAGAATTTGGTGCTTATAGCAAGTTCCCACCAGTACTGATGACGAAGGTAAATAATGTTTTATATGGTACATCCATTGATAATGATATCAAGAAAAAGATGAAATACCTTGGGCATCTACCGAGTCAAACTCCTATCGCATTTTTAGAATGTGACTGGACAGGAATAATCTCCGATCAAGTCTTGAGTCATTTTAAACATGATATACAAGCTCGCAGAAAGAGAAAGACTGAGAAGGAAAGACGTGAAGATAGGGATAAACGAAGAGTTCAAAGAGAAGAAGAAGAGAACTTTAGACGAGAGCTTTTAGCCGAATCAAATTATTCTTCGTTTGTGTCAACTCCGCTAGAATCTCCATTTCTAACTGACTACGCTGAAGATCCCGAACTACCTGCATCGAGTACAAATGTGGTGAATGGTTCAGATTCTGCAACTGTTACTGTTACTGGTTCAGGTTCCAAGACTGTATGGGGAACTAAAGGAACTAAAGCTTCATCTTTTGCTGAAGCTGCTGGAGTAACAGAAGCTGAACAAGATGAACGATTGATTGAACAATTGTTGAAAGAAGCTCAGCCAACTCGAAAGGGTCGAAAGAAGCTTGTGCTATTATCGACTAACAATCGACCTCATTATAGCTAACAATTATCTTATTATTTAAATGTTTTGTCATCAATCCATAATCTGCATAATTTTCTATATATTGATATATTGAATGTATATAGCTTTCTAATTTACATTTATTTCTTAAGGCTCTCGACTTGAGATTCCAAGTCATTTACTCTTGAAGTTAAAGCAGCAATCTGTTCGACGAGGGATCTGACAGTTTCCTCAACACTCAATTTTTCTGAACTACCATCGACAACAACAAGTTCACTGGGATTGGCTGCTTCCTTAATGGCTTCAGGTTCGGACTTTTTGACCTCTTCTACTGGTTCCTCAACGGTCTCTGTCTTAGCCTCAACAATAGGTTCAGGTTCAGCGATCTTAGGCTCTTCTTTAACAGACTGCTTAGGAGTTTCTTCATCCCAATTATCACCATCAACCTTCTTTACTTCTTCAGCATCTTCATCATCGGCAGACTTCTTCAAAAAGTTCGAAACATCCTTAGATGCAAAGATTTCTTCAACATCTTGCTTAGTTGATACAGGAGGAGGAGTAGAGGTTATGACAGGAGTAGTTTTAGACTCTACAGGAGCAGTAAAATGTTCAGGTTCTTTAAGACTTTCCTTGGAAACAGCCTTAGAAACAGTAGGCTCAGGCTTGGACTCTTCTTTGGTTGGTTCAGCCACAAATACAGAAGCTTCCTTACCATTATAGAGACTCTCAAGAGAGAAAACCTTAGGAAGACTGGTCTTACCAGAAAGCCATTCTTCAGCGGTTAAAGCATGCTCACCAGCTTTGGCAGGAGGATAAATATCAGACTGGAAAGATTCAGCCCGTCTGGGAACGAAAAATGAAACGGGTTCTATCAGAGAGTCATTTACTATTTTGTATAATCGGACTACCTCATGTTCTTTAACATTAAGAGCTCTTCGAGGAAGAATACCCATACCTCGTTGAGGATCAGTAGATTGGTATTCAGATAATGGGAACAACGAATCATTAGAATATTCAAAATATCGGATGTTACCATCACCTTTACCAGCCAAATACAAACATTTAGTACCATCGTCATAGAAAGGCATACAGATACCAGCAGAAGAGTCCAAAGAAGTAAACCCACCAATAGGACCAGAAGAAATATCGGCAGAGTTCCAAAGAGCTAATTGTCTATCACTCATTCTGCTGAAACCAGTAGTGGCCAATCGGTCGGATTCACCCAACCACACAATACGAGACACCTTTGCACCTGCATGACCAGGACCTTCCGAAACAATCTTCTCTTGTCGAATATCCCAAACGCGGATCTTTTTATCTCTAGAGGTAGTTGCTAATAACGAACCATCATAATTGAAAGCAAAACTGGTAATAAGATCCTTATGTTCAAGAGTGTACTTGGCCTCACCAGACTCAATGTCCCAAATTTTAACAGTGTAATCACCAGAAGAGCTGGCCAAGATTCCTTTAGCAGTAGGGTGGAAAGTCAAATGACCAACCTTCTTTTGATGGCCAGACAAGAATTTGACAGGTTTAATATCGACAATATCTTCAGTTTCGTCTAACTGTTTTAGAGTAAAGTTATCAGGGACCTTCCAAATACCAATTCGTCCATCATCGGAAGCAGATGCAACTACAGAATCATCAAAAGGGTTCCAGTCAGTATCAAGAACTTGAGCAGTATGTCCTCGGAATAATGGGAGCTTATCAGGCAACTTGCCGATTTCATTTAATGGGATAACTGCAAATGCACCACCTCCAGAAGCATCCCAATTAACAGAGAGGTACTTGGGGTTAGCCTTGACTAAATTTGAGTCCCAGGCATTTTTACTATTCTTGTTAGTTTATTTTGCTATTATTTTGGAGGGTAATGACTCAACTTACGTTAGTCGGATATTATCATAACACTTTTCTTTCTTTGCAGGTTGTCCGTAAACATGACGAAACTTGGAAGCACGAACGAATTTTCCACTGAATCCTGTTAGCATATCTTTATAATAATAATAATAATAAGGTTGTTAAAACTTACAACTTGATTCGTCAAGATCAACCAAAACTTGTGGAGCAACAAATGTGGGGTTTAAATCTTCACCAGCAGAAAATAAGTCATTGGGGATCAACTTCTTAGCACCTCTATCTTCAGCATCCTTAATTTGAGCACGAATACTTCTAGCAGACTTCTCGGAAATGACAGGTCCAATTTGGGTTTCGGGATCAAAAGGATCTCCAAGCTTATAAGCTTTGACAACATCAACAACCTTTTCAACGAATTGGTCATAAATCTTGCTATCGACATAAACTCGTTCAATTGAACAACAACTTTGACCAGAGTTGAAAATAGCACCGTCAACAATATCCTCAGCAGTAGCTTGAATATCCTTGACATCACCTCTAATATAAGCAGGGTCATTACCACCCAATTCAAGAGCAACGGGGATGAATCTTGACTTGGAAGCGGCTCTTTGAACTGCTAAACCTCCCTCGACCGATCCAGTGAATGAAACACCGGCGATTTGTTTCCTATTAGAAATCAACTCTTCTAACATGTCAGCATCTCCAGAGTTGACAACTTGTAAAACACCAGCTGGCAAACCGGCCTTCTTGAACAAACTTTCAACTGCAACTGCTACATTAGGAGTTTGAGGAGAAGGTTTGATAAGAACTGAGTTACCAGCAAGTAAAGCAGGAATCAATGCATTAGTAAGACACAAATAAGGATAGTTCCAAGGGAAGATAATAAGAACAACTCCAAGGGCTTCTCTAGTCAAATATTTTTTAAAGTTGGGTCGAGAAGTCTCATCAACGTCCACTTGCTTAAGGGCCCCTTCAGCGTAGTCGACCAAAACCTTAGCTCTCAATCCAGCAGTAGATAATTCACCCTTGGTGTATCTGATAGGTCTTCCCATTTGCTGAGTCAACTCTTTAGCCAATTCAGTGGCAGTAACATCTTCAGTTAAAAGCTCAATGTATTTACTGACAATAGCCTTTCTATCGCTTAGACTGGTAGCAGCCCATTCTTTCTGAGCCTTGACAGCAGCAGGTAAAATCTGAGTATCGAGTTCTTCGATAGTAGTAGCCTTTACAGTGATAATAGGCTCAGATGTAATTGGAGAAATAGTAGTTAAAGTAGCCATCTTTAAAGAAACAATGCTTGTAGGAAGCAAGAAATTTGTTTAGTGTTTGAGATCAAATACTTTGTTTGAGCATTGGCGGCGGCCTGATTTTGCCGCCGCAAACAGTTCCTGTTCTGGGATGCTTTTCTGTCTGATAAGCAGGTTATTTATGTGGTCTGGGTAAAAAGTTGTGGGCAGGATACCAGCATAATGAGCTTAATAGTCAAGGCCCGAGTAAGATAGATACTGCAATGGGTTACAGTTAGACAGTTTTCGTTACTTAGAATCGATCCAATTTAGTGAAAGCATTATTGATGTGAAATAATACCTTTCATTATATTAACCTAAGTACAATAAATCTATATACGGTTATGAGCTTAAATACCAATAGATAGCTAAATCGATATAGATACATGTATCAATTTCGTATTCTGACTCTCACTTCTAGATAGTGGTTAGGAACTGTTGATCTTATAAGTTAGCTGATGCTGTTATATAGTATACAGTAAGTTAGACATAAGTCACTGTATGTCCTTTTAGATCTTTAGAGTAAGTATAACCAATATTTTCCAATCAATTATTTATTATAAATATTTAAAATTATTTGTCTGAAACTTGCAACGTTCATTATGGTAGAAAAAGGCTGAGCCAATTTGCGTGTCGTTATGCCTAAACTAAGTCCACTGGATACCCCGGGAACTGGACCTTGAACTGGACCTCGAACTGGAACTCGAACGGGGGACCCTCAGACCAATACAGCTTGGATTAAAATTTGAATTATATAACTTACAGTAACAAGCTACTATAACTAACATACTATGTACTGTATAGTAGATTTATCTTATTTCACAGTATATTTGATTCTAAATTATGCGCTGGGATCTTATATATATCAAAGCATTAATAAGTCATACCCAATGACGTAATATGACAATTTCTCAGTAGATCACAGCATTAATCTCATTACCTATTCGACATGAAGAAATCCTAGAAATTAAATGACATGCTCTTAAATGTCTACTCTAGTTTGTATACTGCTCGTGTGACTTTTAATACAGCCATACAAAAAAAAAAAAATACTACCAAATAAAAACCGCTAAATAAAAAAAAAAAAAAAAAAAACGCAGAAGTAAAACATATTAATACGTTAAACCATAAAAATCTCAAGAAAAACTATTAACTAACATTAACCATCTATTACTATATATCATTAAAATATCGCTTGCTCGGCTCTTTATGCCTTGGCATATTAATTATAGTAACCTGTTAACTCCTCATGGACGTAATACTGCACAACTAAAATATGTGGCTAGCGAAGCCTCTATAAACAATGAGGCTTGTGTGTGACTAGCTGCAGAATAGACAGGTTGATATCGTCGTGTCCCAACTCAACTGCTTTTAAATTTATTGTATAATTCGGTCCATAAGCTTGGTATCGATAATCAAAGTATATCAAGGTATCTGAGACTTGGGGTTTTCAGGCATTTTGGTATTTTAACTTCAACTGGCTATCTGTAGACGTTGAATTGAAATTGGCATTTATTTTGGTGAAACTTTATAAAATCCTGTTTTTAGGCCTTGTTACAAACCGATTAGCAGTGTATTATTTTATTCAATTGAACCGACACGAATAGAAACTAAACATGAGGTATTTATAAAATGGTTTTCTCTTTTTTTTTTTTTTTTTTTTTTTTTTTTATTTTTATTTTTATCTCA
>JAJMBN010000120.1:0-50320 GCA_030572735.1 Sugiyamaella mastotermitis
TGTTGTTGTTGTTGTTGTTGTTGTTGTTGTTGTTGTTGTTGTTGTTGTTGTTGTTACTGCTATGATTGTTGGCATTTCCAGTTCCACCTCCGTGAGGAGGTCCTGAAGAGTACCGTAATGCCATTGATGTATATACAAACTATCGTCCAAATGTAATAAGAAATCAGTTATATCTATAAGTTAGATCTTTCTAAGTTTCAAGGATATTGACATATAAATCCTTACACCATCGTCTTTTTTTTTTTGCTTAATAGACTGTAGATCCAGTTATCTTGTTATAACAGCCAAAACAATAATAAAAAAAACACTCTAGTCGAGAATCACGCAAAAAAAAAAACCCCCCAACACAACTATCAACGAATCCAAATAAATAATATAAAATATAATAAACCAAAACTAAAATATCCACGGAATTTAACAAATAAATAAAACAAAAGAACGTGGAACTGGTCGGTTTTCCTATCCAAAAAAAATTAGTCAAAGACAAAACCAACTATGAATGAATATACAATGATAAATAGTGTGAAATTTCCGTCCCATACGCAGGATATATTAGGCTTAGCAAATAGTGCGTGAGCCTACCTGAAAGGGCGAGCCACGAGATGGTACTGAAGGCTGAGGGTTGTTTGATCTCCCCATTGTATATAGTGAGTCTTGATATGGCCGGAGGGAAGAGCCATTGTTAGCCATTTTTAGGAGCTATCCCAATTGGTATGCCGAGTCCGAGTCGGCCCACTGGTGTATGAACTGAATCTAATTTAAAATTACAGTTAGCTGGAGAGTTTTAAAGCATCATGTAAAAGCCGATATAATATAATATATTTTCAAAAGAGTATTACTATATGAATAAGCCTATATCGATAAAACATAGATTGTTTGTTTATTTATTACATGGTATTGTTTGTTGGTATAGTGAAATCCACACAGTGCGAGAACTTGGGACTACCAGTAGAGCCCCCAATAGCAAAGTTAACATGGTTGAGGGTATAGTTAACCCGGCAGCTCCAGATGTAAGTTAGAAGGTAACTTTGTTATTGATGATAAGCACATCTGTTGAAATGAAATGTATGTGAGTGTTAACATTGTGTCAAATTGCCTAACTTGGCGAGCTAATTGCAACCTAAACTGCTTACTTTTACGATACAGTTACCCGCTATATAATAATAGATAGTGCGACTTTTGACGGTATAACAAAGGTTGTTTCATTGTTACATTGTATCGTACAATATTGCCGCAGTGATGATAAATCTTAACTAGTTTGCCGATTGGTTATAGTGCAGCTGCTGTATCCTAGTTACTGTAATACCAGTAACTTAGTTAACGGCTCAATACGTCATGATAAGATTGTGTTACATAACCACATAGATGACGCTATGAGTGTATGACACTATTTTATAACCTTTGTCAACATCAATGATTGGTGTTATCAATATTGAAAATCTCATTCAAATTATTCCAACTTTTCAAGTCATTTATACTGCTTTCATAGTTTAGCTTAGTGGATGAGATACGCACGGTTTGGATCGGCGTAATGAGTTGCTAAATGTCATTTAGTCTATCATGATTATACAGGTAGTGGGTACATACCCGGGATTTCAGGGATTTTCACTATTGCTATAATGAATGTTGCTCCTTTTTTTTATTCATTTATTTTTAAAAGAATTCAATATATATTTAAATGTGCCATGAGATTGTCTATTAGACCCTATTATTGATTGCTTCTTGTATATACAGAATCCTGACCGATGCTGCAGATTTTGGTAGGTTAATCATATAAACTCGACAAACTAGACAAATCAATTGCCGATTGCCTCGAATCTCTATAAAGATAATGCTGGAAAACAAAAATTCCGTCAAATAATAATGTAACGGCAGCGAGGGCCAATTTCACTGAATTATTGAAAATGCCTTTAAGATCGTTTCGAATATATGCGTCAAGTACTAGTTGAGTAAGCGCTAAGAAACTACCCACAATATCCAATCTCACTGATTCCATAGAAAAGCCTTTAGTAGAGCGTCTCTTATGATTATACAAGACCTGTGGAAAATATTTAGTGATACTGGTAACCACCTTAACATTTCCTAAGATGGTAGCAACATCAAGCATTTGGAATCTATGGCTGTCACCTGCTGCATATTTGCTTTGAAGTTGAATAGCATAAGTTATTAATCCAATGGCTGATAAAACTCCCGAAAGGATGATGAATTTAGTTGCTCTGCTTACAACCTGTTTAGTACCCCGAGTATATCCTAGACCATAGAATTGATACAAAGTATAAATTACCAAGGCCAACCCATGATATGCATATACTACATCGTTAAATCTAACCAGTGGGAACTTAAGTTCTCCAGTAGCAGATAGTGTGTGCCTTTGGGCGTATTCATTTCGGACTACCACGCTGAAATATAACAATGTCAAACTGAACGCATAAGTAAGATATCCAATAGCATTTAAAAGGGCGAAATCAATAGACATGCCTTCAACTGACCGAAGCTTTCGGTTTAACAGTATTGGTGGATACAATGACACGCTCTGTAAAGTTAGCAACTGTCGGTACTTATTCCCGGTCAAAATCAACTGAATTCTAAAAACTTTTGTAAAAAACAATTACATACCCAGCAGATAACATATCCCCATCCTATGGTACCGGAAGCGAATTCTAGCAGTGTCATTGTTGATTAAATTAATAAATATATAGATGTTTGAACACGTAACAAAAAAAAAAAAAAAACAAAAAAAAAAAAAAAAAAAAAAACTCTTGATACTTCACGTCCAGTGTAGGTATACCAAAAATAACAACAAGCGAATGTGATATTAAGAAATGGGAAAATCCACAAAAATAAAAATTACAAATAAATAGAAACCAAAACTTATCCAAATAATCAACTTCTCATCCAGGGAATCTGATAAGTCAAATAGTGGACTCCTGGCTCAGTGATTTAAATATCAGGTACAGATAATAATTTAATAGACAGCAATGTGTAATTCACAGCTTATTGAGCCCTACGCAACAGACTGCTTAGGGCCCAGGGGGATAAACCTCACAAGTTAGTACAGTACTGACTGGTTGGTTTGAAGGATGGCTAGTTGGTCATATGCAAGCATATGTAACAGAATAGCACTGAAACATGAAATGAAATTTTTAGTTTATTTAAATATATGCTTTATCCTCTTTATACACTTTAGTCAACTAAATGTGGGAATAAATATTCAATTAAATAGCAAAACTCTCCTGATCAATGAATTGTAGCCTGTAAAACTATGAACCTCAGTGGGATCTGGAATGTGCCACTCTAAGTTAACAGTTACTGGTGTCGGTCAGTTCTACCGCGAGGTACAGTAGTAAGTTAACTTTGAGCTACTTAGTTACAGTAGTAGTCTACGCCTAACCTCGGATCAACTCGTACTAGCGTCTCCACATTTACTCATCTTAAGTCTCTCCAAACTTGACCAGTTACTCCACATTCGCCAAATGTCATATTCTTCAATTGTGACATTTGTACCATTACGATCTGGACTAGTCAACCTGCCTAGTTCAGTATCTAGTGTTATATTCAATGCAAATATAGTATGGTTTATTATTCGAAAGTCGGTGGTGATGTTTGTTTTTTTTTTACTAACTAGTGTAGCCTGCTCAGAATATTGTTTTGCAGATTTCCTTCTCAAAGGGAATCAGATCAAAAGAGGAACATAGATTCGTTGGATGGTCTGGTATGACATCAACAGGTGATTTTGTTGAAATCGACCCCACGTTTGGTTCTAGTATAGGATTACAGGCTAGGATAAAGGTATCTATTACCATTCATGCTAACCCTCCTACTGCTCATACTATCCACCTTGACCCCCTGACAAATGCTGATTGGGAAGTGGTGGAAACAAATGCTCAATTCTTAGAATCTTGGATGATCAATCAAATCAGGGCTATTAGTACTACCCATCCTATTACTGTTTTCCCTTCTCCAACCTCTTCCGCAGTACTATCAGTGGTCAAAATTGAACCTGAACCTACTAACTCACCGTTCTTTTTTGCCAAACTTTCACCTGATTCTGAAGTGATTATATCACCAAAAGTTAAAAAACAACAACAGTATATTCCAAGAAAAGCAAACTCTTCTACTGCACAATCCACCAGCTCTAAAAAGAGATCAGATAGATCAGTACCTTCGACTCTTTTAAGAGGAGTCAGTATTCCAAACCCTCTTTATGAAGGTATACTATCAGATGCAGAAACTTCTTTAGCTTTAGAAGTCTATGTAGATTATGATAAGACATTATATGCTCTACGAGGTGCCGAGTATGTTAATGTTAGTGTGGTACAACCCGTTGCCCTTAATCAATCTGCTAATCAAGGGGATATCAAAGAATCTAAAGAAAACAAAGATGGAGATGAAATAACATCCGCTACCTCAATTGTGGCAAAGCTTGTAAACTATAGAAATAGCCCTGATGGTCATGTTGGTTTATCGTATGCTCTATCTAGTGCTTTGAAAATAGCTGGGTCTGTTGGTCATGTTATTCGATTGGAGCCCGCGTCAAAACCTTTATCTAGACTACCTGCTAAAATCATTGTTCATCCTGTATCTACGGTTAGTGCTCCTAATTCACTTCTAAAGCTGAAAAGTAAGGGATCAGAATCATCAGAATCTGCTGATACTAAACTACTTGCTGCTGTAAAGACCACTCTTGAGAACTCTAGTTTGTTGACTGGGCCTTTAACTAATAGGATCCAACTCCCTTTCATCAATGATTCACTGCCTTTGGGATGCATTATTGAGCTTGAAAAAGTTGAAGGTTGGGTATTAAATGTCCACAATAAAATCCCCATCACCATAGGCTTACCAGTTGTTTGCGCTGAATCGTCCATTGCTCCTACGTTTGAAAGCTTAAAGACCAATTCTATAAATGGTACTCGTAAAGTGGTAGGTATAGATGATTTCTTAGCTCGTGTGGATGATGCAGTACGGGATGGTAATAGAGGTACTCTTGTATATGGTACTCGGGTAGCAGGAAAGTCCTCAGTATTAAAGACAGTTGAACAAGGCTTGAAAACAGACCTGATCCATTCTATCTGGCTGTCTTGTGGAATCCATGCAGAAAAGCCCATACAAACAGTTAAAGAGATTTTAAGAAAGGCATTTTTAGAAGCTGCTTGGTATGCACCAAGCGTCATAATATTAGATGATCTAGATAAATTGATTCCTGCAGAAATGGAGCATGCTGATTCGTCAAAGACTCGACAACTGGCAGAAATCTTCAAGCAACTGTTGGATTCTACTCAATCTGTAAGATTGATTTCTATTCTAGCATCTGCCCAATCCAAAGAAAGTCTTCACAGCTCATTGATTACCAGCCATGTGTTTGAAGATATTTTCCACCTCAAATCTCCTGACAAAAATATCCGAGAAGTTGTATTATCTCATGCTTTAGAAAGTCTTGGTTTGAAAAAAGATCCAACTTTTGATCTAGTTGAAGTAGCTGGAAATACCGAGGGCTACCAACCTGGTGATTTATGGACACTGGTGGAAAGGGCTAATCATGAATCCTTGTTGGCAGAACTCAATGATTCAGAAATCAAAGATACTGAAGAGGAGTCATCTGCGATTATAATAACACAAGCACACTTTGATTCTGCTATGAAAGATTTCATACCATCTAGTTTACGAGGTGTTAAACTGGAAAAGTCAACAGTTTCTTGGGCAGATATTGGTGGTCTTAAAGAAACAAAGTCTGTTATTTTAGAGACTTTGGAATGGCCTACTAAATATGCACCTATCTTTTCGAAATGTCCTCTTAGATTAAGATCGGGATTATTACTCTATGGATATCCAGGATGTGGTAAGACGCTTCTGGCATCAGCGGTAGCAGCCCAATGTGGTCTTAATTTCATTTCAATTAAGGGGCCTGAGATCCTTAATAAGTATATTGGTGCTAGTGAGCAGTCAGTTCGAGACTTGTTTGATCGAGCTCAAGCAGCCAAGCCTTGTATTTTATTTTTCGATGAATTCGATTCCATTGCTCCTAAAAGAGGTCATGACAGTACTGGTGTCACTGATAGAGTAGTCAATCAAATGCTTACTCAAATGGATGGTGCTGAAGGATTAGATGGTGTTTACGTATTGGCTGCTACCAGTAGACCCGATTTGATTGATTCTGCATTATTGAGACCTGGTCGTTTGGATAAATCGCTTATCTGTGATATGCCAAATATTGAAGATAGACTTGATATTCTTAATGCTGTAAAAGGCCAAATGAAGCTATCACCAGAAATTGATTTACTAAAAATAGCCCACCAAACTGATGGATACTCTGGAGCTGATCTACAAGCTTTACTTTATAATGCTTACTTGGATGCAATCCATGAAGTTGTGGATATAGATTTAACTGAAGAGGATGAAGATGAAGGCGACAATGACGATAAAACTAAAAATGGAACTGCAAATGACTATGAATTTTTTGAAATTGATACTAAACAACAAGAAGGTTCCAATGGATATGGAAACCTTGGTGCTAAAGCTGCAGAAAGAGCCCAAGTTTCGAAGCAATTAGAAGTTATTATGGGTAAGAAGACCAAATCTTCTGACTCTGCCAATTCTGGTCATGCTTCTAGAGGAACATCAGCTGGTGATGTTGAGATTGAGTTAAAACATATACAACAATCATTGGCAAATACAAAGCCTTCTATTTCGTTGAAAGAGCGAAACAAGTTAGCAGGCATTTACCATCAGTTTGTTGCTGGACGAAGCGGAGATATGCCTAATGGAACTCCCAGTACTGATATTGGAGGTCGAGCTACTCTAATGTGACCGTTAAAAAGCTGTTTAAAACATTGTATAATATATATAACTTACTTGCATCTACTGTAATATATTTTATTTGATATGATTTAATGTGGATGTAGAGGATTTTGTGATCTAAGGCAATTTGCATATAATTATCCCCTGAATTTCAAACGGCATATCAATTTTACTAAGAAAAGAATATCAGTTGTTTTAGTATATATTCTCTCGTGAGGGTTCTCAATCCGGATAATTATCGTCTGTTGTATCGGTTCCTCAAATATGCGGGTTAAAGGAGCTAAACAAAACGGGACCGACCTGGAGAAGGGGATAGACTTTTAGCTCACAGAGTTGGCCCTAAGCCTACTCATTTAGCAGGGCTGGGGACAAATCCTTTAATTCGGTCAGATTCGCTGCCAAAATGCTACTCCGAGGTAACTTATTTTACTACTACAGCAGTAGTCTTTATGATGCTCACAGGATCCAGTACGATCGGCCCCGTGGAATATTGTCACACGTCTAGTTAAAAAAGGATCAATTCATCAGATGGTGAAGCTAGATACTACTTACTAATTCTGTACAATTATGAATAAATAATAAACACTATTTATCTACACTGCTAAGTTTATCCAATTATATACTTTACCTTAATTAATACAACCATTAAGTTTGTCAAATTATATCCACTTATAAGCCCGGATATCGGTCTAAATGCACGTTAACTTTGATGCAAACCATCTCAGTTAAAAGTTATATCTCCAGATTGATCCCGTTGACAGGTCTCCGGGCGGCCTTCGGTCTGTGATGCTGTAACGCAAGAATATACAAGTAAATGAGTCACTAGAAATGGAATAAATGCACTGCGACGAAAAAGCCCAAGACTTTGAATATGTCGGTTATTACGGTTATTAACGTCTTTTTTTTGTTAGTCATTTTTTTTTTGCTTACATTGGAGCGATAACGGCAACTAAGGTTTTGTGTTTTGTTTTATTTTTTTGATTTATTTTTGTCGCACAGTTTGTGTATGATGATATTTTATTTGCGTGGTGGTGTGTTGCAGGACCAGCCCCTACAGTGCCGGCTCTGACTCTAAGTTAAGGCAGCAACAGCCAGCGAATGCGCATTCAATTCTCAGGTCCAACCATTTAACTACCCCACAAATCCACTTTAATTGTAAACTTGATCTTTTACTGTTTTTATTTCACTATTGATGATTAGTGAGTTGGATATTTATTTTTAAAAAAAGACAAGGTTTAAATTTTTGCTTTTTTTTTTTATATATCTTATTTTATTTTATTTCCATATATAAATTATTCCAAATACCCTTCATTTATAGATAGCCTTTCGCTATTGATTTTATTTTTGATTTTTGATTTGTTTGTTTGTTTCATTGATATCCACACATCGGTGCTCAAAAAAAACCATAAAGACAAAATTCACCAAAAATAACATTTAAAAAAATATGAGGCCAAGCTTTATATCGCGGATATATTCGCGAGCAGCTAGTCGGAATGCTGGTTGGCAAGTCACTCCAGAATTACAAAAAAAAATCACACATTATGCCCAATTCCCGGCCACTGGAGTCAGTTTACGGCAGATGGTTCAATTTGGAGGTAGTCCATCAGCAGGTACATTATTTCGAGCAGCTCAGTTTATTGTAGAAGAATTACCTATTAGACTTGCTCATCGAGTCAAAGATTTAGAGGCTTTACCTAATGGTTTGAGTGATATGCCTTCGATCCAAAGAGTACGAGATTGGTACTTGCAATCATTTGAAGAGTTGACTACTATCCCTCCACCAAAATTATCAGGAGATTTGAAAAAGGCTTTATATAATAGCCAAAACAAAGAAAAGGCCAAAATAACCTTACCAATCACTAATGGAAATGGATTTGTTAATGGTAAAGGACGGGCTGATATCGCCATTAAACCAGAACAAGGAATCGCTGGTATTAATCCTACTTTAGAAGACTGGAAAGCAGAGGGATTCCAAAATGGTCAAAAACCTAATGCGAGCACTAGAAATTATTTTGCATCAGTTGATCCTACTGTAGTACAATGGCCTTTAGAAATTGAAAGTTTTAACAATGATGTTACCACTGCTCTACAAAAGATCAAAAAGCGACATGACGGGGTAGTTAGTACTGTGGCCCAAGGTGTCATTGAGTGGAAACAATCTCGGCCTAATATTGATGTTGATTATTCAATTCAAACATTTTTAGATCGATTCTATATGTCAAGAATTGGTATACGTATGCTCATTGGTCAACATATTGCTTTGAATTTGGATCGCGGGGTTCGCCCTGATTATGTAGGTATCATTTGTACTGATACGAATGTCCGAGATATTGCTCAAAGTGCTGTTGACAATGCTAGATTTATCTGTGAAGATTGGTATGGATTATATGAAGCTCCTCAAGTGGAAATTGTATGTGATCCAGAATTGAGTTTTATGTATGTTCCTGGCCATTTAAGCCATATGATTTTCGAAATCATTAAGAACTCTTTAAGAGCAGTAGTTGAATTACATGGAGTTGATGCTGATAGTTATCCCCCTGTTAAGGTAATTGTTGCTGAAGGTAAAGAAGATATTACTATCAAGATTTCTGATGAAGGTGGTGGTATTCCCCGAAGTGAAGTACCTTATGTATGGACTTATATGTATACTACTGCAACAAGTACTCCTTCTTTGGATCCTGATATTAGTAGATCTGATTTTAAGGCTCCTTTAGCTGGTTTTGGATACGGACTGCCTATCTCAAGATTATATTCCAGATACTTTGGAGGTGATCTTAAGTTGATTAGTATGGAAGGCTATGGTACTGATGTATATTTGCATCTTAATAGGCTGAGTAGTTCTTCTGAGCCTTTGCCATGATTGTTTTAAATTAGTCAAGTGATGATTTATATGAAACATGACATTCATAATTATATAGAATGAATAAACCTTCCAAGACAAACAGTCGGTTACAACATTTTAAATAATAATAAAAAAAAATAAAAAAAAAAAATTCATTTACTTTAAATTACTAAGTTAACGTATTTGTACACATTAAAAAAGGTGGGAAAAAATATTTCAATGAGAGGAAGAATCATAGTCATCTATTCAATCATGGTCATGTTCAAGGTCTAAGTGCAAAAACAAACAAAAAAAAAAAAAGAGCAAAACAAAATAAGAAAAAATAAAAATAACAATAGGGTGAATAATAATAAAATAATAACTTCAATTCTTTTTTATTTTGTTAATATTTCAATTTTCAATTGGGACTTGAAACTTGTATTCTTTCTTAGTAACAAAAACTCCAGTTAAGGCCTCATTGTCTACAAACCAACTAACCTTACCTGCTGCTAATTCGTTAACAATGCTACAAGGTAAACCTTTTTCTGGTCGTTCCATAATGGTTTTAATGATAGGAGCCTTGACAGAACCTTCAACAACAAAAGTGACTCTATGTGAATGACAAATAACTGGAATCGTCAAAGTAATTCTTCTAGCAGGGGGCTTAGGAGCATCTTCAATTGGAGCAACCCAAGCAAGATCTTCTCTGAGCAAAGCATGATTGGGGAATAATGAACAAGTATGACCATCAGGAGCACATCCTAATAATAATAAATCAAACATCGGTAGCTTGACAGAATCTTTAGCAGCAAACCCTTTGATCAGAGTTTTTTCATATGAATCAGCAGCTTCTTGAGCATCATCTAAGAGAGATTCGTCAACATGAAATACTCTTGGATGTTCTTGACCCTCTGGTAAAAGATCTAAAATCTTTCTCTTAACAAGACCATAATTACTCTCTGGATCACTAAAAGGAACCAATCTCTCATCAGCAAAATAGATATCCCATTTCTCCCATAAAACGTCTTTTCTTTGAAGCAACCCTTCATTCAATACAGCAATTAATGAACCACCAGACAACCCAATCTTAAATCGCTTAGAATTGGCCGATCCGCTCTTACTCGATAATGCACCGTTTTGAGCAGCAATAACATGATCTGCTACTGCTGATGCAACACCAGAAAATTCTGGAAATGAATAAACTGCCGGAACTGTTGTTGTCATTATATTCCACTATTAGTATATGATGTGATAATATATTGAAAGTAATAGAGAGCACGTTCAGTTTTTCGGATCTTTTTATTAATCTTCTGGTACTTGTCGTCAATCAATCCAAATCCCCACTTATATTATTTAAAGGTCGGATTATAACTCATAAATCAAATTTACCTAATAAACTTTTGATAATACCAACAATAATTGATGATGATGGTATTCCAGATATTCGCTTTAATCAGCCCCAACCAAAAAGAAAATAAAGAAGAAATAATCCCGGTCTGATTACTGATCAACAATCAATTATAATTCAATCTTGACGATTTCTTTTCTACTGTTACCTATATATAAAACAGTATAATATCGACAATTAACCTTGGTTGGCGTGGTGCGATATCTAGCTGATTATATTGTTATGATTATACAGTAAGAGTGATAGTGTTGAA
Source organism: Sugiyamaella mastotermitis (assembly GCA_030572735.1). Classification (NCBI taxonomy): domain Eukaryota; kingdom Fungi; phylum Ascomycota; class Dipodascomycetes; order Dipodascales; family Trichomonascaceae; genus Sugiyamaella; species Sugiyamaella mastotermitis. The sequence continues at coordinate 11,278 of JAJMBN010000120.1, forward strand.
CCCAAGTTGGCGTCCAGCGTTATAATACTATCAGTTAGCCTTGTGTAATCAAGCTTCTATCAAGTGCTGTAGTATACTGGTGCGGGACTGAGGCCTACTGAGTAACTTACTTGGGTAGGATAGGGCACTACCGCCACTTTTTCTAGAGCTCACTTCGTTCCTGCCCACTAAGGCTAGTTCGGGATCTCTTTTGACTTATCCTTTAGGGCTGCTTGCAACTACCATGCTGATAGTGGGGTGTTTGTTTATAAAAAGCAAGGTGATGTATTGGATTATCGTGAATATCTAAAAAGATATAAAATAAAAAATAAATCTTTGCTATTAATTCCTATAGGATTTTTTTTAACTAGTTATTGGCATAGTACTGTAATAGCAATTTGAGCAAGGCGGGGGGACGCTATAACAACCCGTCGTATACGTTTTTTTTAATTTTTGCCAACCGATCACTGCACTGCTGTTATAAGCAACTGCAGCAGCGGTAGTTAACAGATAACTGTTGATGTTTATCTAGTATCTATTAATTAGCCTGTTGATTTCTTTATCAGTTATACATCGGTATTTGATCCCGGTTTATTTTGGAGGGACAAATCTAATTGGCTTGAATAGATTAATCTTTATTTGTGGCTTCATAGTTTCCAATGCTTTTTTATTTTATTGTATTTTATTTTTAGTTTTACTTTTTGTTACTCTGTAAAGACGCATGTTTGGCTTTACTGCCGTCAGTATCGCGGGCCGACAAAATGCAGTCACCACTACTATGTTGCATAATATTTAAGTGTAGGATAAGCGTAAGATGGGGCAACGAAATATTATAAATAATAAATAAAACCAGTAATCTGGTAACAAATTATATAATATAAATCAGCTAAGAACGAGCTGTTGTATTTGTAGAAGTTGTACACAGGTTTGTATTGTAAAGATATACAAATATCAATACTCAACAGAATTGGATTAACCCCCACAATTTATCCACTCCACACCACAGTAGCCGGCTAATTACCAACAAAATCCACATGAAATAGATCCTGCCATAACCTTAACTTAACTTAGTACGGTATAATTTACTGATAAAAATGCTGAGACATCAAAAGTACTTATAGTACACAGGAATCTGTCTCATGAAAATGGTCAATTATTATCACTACATATAACCACTGTATGATCTAATTTGGATTCTAACAAGGATAGACATACATACATACATGTATCATTATTAGTTGAGAATTGTTAACGATTGCCAAATTATCAAACAGTTTCAGCGGCTGACTAAAATCCACCTCTCTTCTTTTGACGACCAAATAAATTATATGATTCTTAGGCTATCTCTGCTCCGTTTGATTAAAACGTAGAACCACTGTTTCGATGGTCGTTTTTTATCTGTAATGAACTAGGCTAGTTGTTTGTGTTTCAATGTGTCGCCGGAGTGACGTCACAGACAAGTCTTATTTCAATGTACCTTCTAACCTTCATGATATTAAACTAACTGTTAAGTTACTGTATTTTTATTTTTTTTCTTTTTTTCATTTTCAGTTCCATAAATCTGACTTGTATACATAAATGTAAGTATTATTATCCATTCAGTATTAACTTGAACAGCTGAACATATCGATTCAACGCATAGTCAATAATTTAATATATCCGTGTGTAATTCACAGCTCCATTGCTGTGGACAATTGTTGATTTGATCAATTCCACTTACAAAGATTTTATAAAAACTAATTGATTTGTTCTGCTAGCAGTTAGTAGAGTGAAATGCCATGCCTTAAGTTTGTTACAAGATTGCTGTCGGCCGTGGCTCCCGTAACTTATCATATACATGTATACTAAGTAACCAGTTACTGCACAAGGCTCTATGAGGATCTAGACCAGGACTTAATCTGACAGAGCAAAAAACCACATCGTATTAACAAAACAAATAAATTTTAAAAATTGCTGTTTGTTCAGCTGTGCCAACAAGTTATTCCAGAACGCCATAGGATTCCAGTGCTCACTGATCATACTGCGCCTATCAATTTAAGCTCCTGAGTCCGAATTAGTACAAATATCTGTACTAGTAAACCAGGAAACAGCATACAACACCCCTGATATAGATATACAAATGCTATAGTTTAAATTCACCTAATCAATTAAATAGCACCAATAGCTATTTTTATGCTTTACATACGTTTGCAGTCCAATATAATTGTAAATATTGATACACTGTACTCAAAGATCTTTATCTTATAATCTAATATCTAGGGGCTGGCCGATCTATGCCCAGTGCGCCTTTACTGGTATCGGGTTTAGGGCTATGCCTAAACACTAAGAGCCATCACAAACACTGCTAAATCAACATCTACTGACCTAAATATTTAGATCAAGAATCAGTATAACTATTGAGTGTAGATATTTAATTATCTCCACGTTTTAATCGTTTGTTTTTTTGTCAAAGCTGTGCTGTTAGCCTTGGCAGTATTTGTTTCTAAGTTTAACCTTTAACTCCGGTTCGTTTCAAGAGGCGAAGCTTGTTGCTTGCATGTATGAAGTTTATACGAAAAAGCATTGAATCTTGAAAGGTATAGGTGTTGGGTTTTAAAAAGTGCCATTGATGACCAATATTGATTCTTTTTAACTTTTATTATTAGAAGAAAGGTCAATTTTTTATTTAAACATGCCGTCGTGGGGTATATTCAGTTCCAAGAAGAAGTCCATCGATACTAGCGCATCTACCACTGTAAAGCACCGACCTAAGCAGACTAAAGTTAATCTTAGCAAACCTAAATCTCTTGACCCTACAGTTCCAATAAGTATATCTACGCTTTCTTCGGTAGATGATATTGTTAGATCAGTTTCGGAAATAAACGGCGGTGGTTCTCATCACTCGTTACGAATTGTTGATGATTTGGAAGAAGAGTCACTTGGGGTTGCCGATACTTCCAAATCTTTGGTCTTAAAGCGATGTATATGCTGTGGTACACAATTGAAGGTTACTGATGAATCTTCACATCATAAATGCTCAATATGTGAAACTGTTCTTGATAATTCTTCATCGACAACGCCACCAACTACTACATACAGTTTACACAAGTTACAGGCTATGATAGAGCTTTTTCAAGAAAACCCTCGCTCTGAAACTTCATTAGCTGATATTGACGGTTGGTTGTCAGGATGCTTTAGTAGAATAGATTCTATTAATCGTACATTTGTACTTCCTCATTTGAAGCCTAGTCATTCAAAACCTAATATTGATTATAACAAAGTAGGTATCTTTTACAATCTGCTTATGACCACCAAACGTGCTGATCATTTCTTCAGGGTTCTTTTAAGTACTCAGTTGGCTCTATTAAAGCGCCCGCATAGTCTTTTGAGCTCTCCTCGTGATATCTGTTTCCTATTGATCATTATTGATAATCCCCTCATGTATCTATCCTCTTTATTCTCAAAACCTGCATCTGCTACTCAAGCACCACCACCCCCAGGATCTAGAAGATCCTCTGCATTTTCCCAATTTGATCGAGTAAAGCCATTGGCGGTAGAAGTTTTAGAACGAACTGTTGGTTTCTTAGCTCATTGCCCTAAAGAATGCCGCCAATATTTATTAAGCTGGCTTACTAAAATGTCGGTCAAAAGATTTGCTCCAAAGGTAGAACTTCTGAATGCATACATTGCTCATCGTTTATTGCATCAATATAGAAACAGGCATACCAAATCAAAATCAAAGTCTAAATCTGGCTCTGGATCTGGCTCAAGTCCGGCTCCCTCTTCTGCCCATAGACGCACCCATTCTGCTGTTGATTCCGGTTCAAAACGGCATTCTGCTGCGTCTCCTCCTGGATCTTATTTATCATCATCAATGAGTAATTCTCTATCCCCTTGGAATTCTGCTGCACCTGCTAATAGTTCTAGAACAAAAAAACGAAGGAGCAGTATGTCTAACCAAATCAAATCAGAATTCTTCAATGAAGACTGGAAAATCATTGCTTTTGTTCGAGTTTTGTCTACATTTTTCAATTCCAATACTTTAGCAAATAATAAAATTCCTATCTCTTCTTTTTACAATACTATGGTTGATTATACCGATGTTACAGCTGATTTCGATGAATGGCAGAAATCGATAAGTCCACCGGGTTCTACCAATGGAAACATCACAGTTACCAATCCTTATAGTTGGTCTAACTCTGTCATTCCAGAATTCTCATCTAGACCTAAATTCACTCTATGTCAATACCCATTTTTATTATCTATGGGGGCCAAAACTGAAATCTTGGAACATGATGCTCGGCGACAAATGGAACTTCGTGCTCAGGAAGCATTTTTCAGCTCATTGACAAGTAAGACCCCTGATAGCCCTTTTCTCCTTATTAAAGTACATCGCAATTCCATTTTACAGGATTCATTCGAGGCGATTGAACAGAATGAATTGAATTTAAAAAAAGGGCTTCGGGTCCAATTTGTCGATGAGCCAGGCGTTGATGCAGGAGGACTAAAAAAAGAATGGTTTTTATTACTATTTAAAGAATTATTTGATCCAACTCATGAATTCTTCTTAGAAGAAGAAGAATCGAGGTTTTGTTGGTTTGATGCAGAATCGGAACACTCCTTGAAGTATTACAAACTGACTGGAGTTGCTATCGGCCTTGCTCTGTATAACTCAACAATACTAGATATCAATTTCCCCACAGTATTGTTCAAAAAGCTTTTAAATTGTCCTTATACTTTGGATGATTTCATTGAACTAAAGCCTTCACATGGTCGTAACCTTAAGAAGCTTATGAGTTATGAAGGTGATGATTTTGAACAGGTATTTGCATTGAATTTTTGTCTCTATTCACGGGACAAAAATAATATGATAATTGAGATCCCTCTGATGACAGATGGTGAAAAAATCACTGTAACGAAAGGTAACAGACAAGAGTACGTAAAACGTGTTATGGCATATTATTTTGATATTTCCATAAAACGCCAGTTTGAGGCCCTCAAGCATGGATTTTCTAAAGTTGTGGCTGGTAATGCTTTGACATTATTCAGACCTGAAGAGGTGGAACTACTTATCCGAGGAAGTTTAGAATCTATTGACGTAGATGCTTTAAGAACCGTGACAAAGTATCAACATTGGGGACCAAAGGGTCAAGACATTGGTGATGAAATACCTGTTGTTGGTTGGTTTTGGGACTTTTTCAGAGATCTTGACCCTATCAATCAGAGAAAATTACTCATCTTTGTAACCGGTTCTGATAGAATCCCAGCTACAGGTATTGCTAATATGTCGTTCCGTATTTCCAAAATAGGTGAAGACTGTGAAAGATTCCCAGTGTCACATACTTGCTTCAATCAGCTGTGTCTTTACAGTTATAATAGCCGAGATAAATTGGTTTCGAAATTAAAGACAGCCATAAATGAAAGTGAAGGTTTTGGCATAAAATAATCATCTAATTTATATATATCATTAATTAAATATTGATAATAATGTTTCTAAGCAGGGATGGGGGTTCTCTGCTGGTCTAGTATTTTTCGTAGTCTATTTGCGTAGTATGCAGCTCCCAAGGTTACAATACCACCAAGTTGAAGAGTTCTAGATATCGCCAATCCTCCATCTCCTTTTAGATTGTCACTAGGATCTGAATCAGTACCTTTACTGTCATCATTATATATCATAAATACTAAAGACGAAGTCACAGTAGCAACAAATTGGGGCACAGTGACAGCAACATTATGGATACCTAAGTACACACCCGAAGAACTGCTTTCTGCCTGCCCATGACTGTCAGTAGATAATAATAAAATTTCCTCTCCCAATAAAGCAAATGGTGCCCATGTAGTCAATGCCCAGGAGAAGCCACAGAACGCAACTACAATTGTCGCTTGGAAAGTAGAAGTAACCAATGAACTTGAAATGGTTGCCAAAGAATAGACAAAATGAGATACAATCCATAGAGTAGTCAATTGGATATTAAATTTCTCAAACAGTCCTTTCAAGCTAGAAATGATAGGTATGGAGGTGCCATTAGATGGGTGCTTTGCTCCAGCAGTTTTATTCACAACTAATTCCGGTAAGATTAATGAAGATACCAAAGATACAAACGAGAACACCAACAAAGCAGCAGAACCATGTCTAGCCATATCTCCTACAGGATCTGCACCGCTATCTGAACTTTCGTCATAATCATATCTGTAATATACTTCACCCACCCAAGGTGCAGAATAAAACAAGAAACTAAACCATCCATACCAGGCAAATAGTTGGGTGGTTAAAATAAGGGAAATTTCAACTGGTAAGTTTTTAACAGTTGCTTTCAAAGTAATCACGATATCTAAAAGATGACCAGAAATCATTTTCAAAAGCGATTCACTCTTATCATCCTCCGATTCGTTGTCAACCAGAACCTTCTCAGTTACAGCCCAGCATGTGATAGAAATGCAGAATAGTAAGGAGCCTGATGCAATAACACAAACAGACTTCAATTGAGTGTTACCAAGATACCCCTTTGAAAGAGTCAACAAATCCAAAGAACCAAAATAGTACCCAATTAAATGGCCAATAGCAATCATTCGACCAGCCCAACCATTTCCAAGTTCCTGATCTTCAGAAGGCAACGAGTCTACAATTATGGCTCGACAGCATGATTGTACAGAATTAATCGAGAAATCGGTAATAAAAATTGAAATGGTTGCAATCAATAATGTACTTTGTGCTGACCAATCCTCAGGAATAGGTAAAAATGATACAATATCTTTAGCCCAAGCCATTGTTAGTAGACCAAATGAGACTATCAACGAGCCGATCAACATGTAAGGTCTTCGTCTACCATATCTAGATGAAGAGTTATCGGATAAAACACCGATGATAGGGGCCATTAGTAATCCTGATAATGGGCCAGCAATCCATACTAACGATATCATTGATTTAGACATTCCTAGTGACGATAAGTATACGTTCACATACGTCATTTCCACTCCGTACTAAGTTAGTAATGGTACATACAGTATGGGTCACTTTTAGATACTTATCCATGTGAATTGCAGTCCCGCTACACAGATGGTCAATAATGACATTCGTGTAAACTGGGACGATCCATATACAACAGCTTGACCTGCCAGGTACCCTGTCATTATGTACAATTATGTGCAATCGCGATCCGGTCTAAAATTAGTGTTGTTATCAAGAGATAATGCTGACGAGTTCTCCAGATTTAAGGTTAAGCGGCTGTGATTACTCTAAGCGTTATTAAGCGACACTCTTGCGTCTGTCTATACGTACACTGGATCTTAAAATATTTCTCTAGGGCTAGCAGCTTGCAATAGGATGTAGTGGATGTGCAACAGCAATTTAGGTACAGTAATTTTATTCAGATTTGGAGTTCATTATACCATGGTACTTTAGTAGCGGTCGGGTTGAGGTTTTACGATAAAATAGGGGGAAATCTGGAGAAGCTAGCTAGATGAGAAAGAGATGCAGATGAAAGACTTGCGCTGGAAGATATGATTATAACGATTATAACGATGTATATAATATGGGTGAAACAGTCTATATTGGCGTATGTAACCAGATGGGGGTTTATCTACGACCAATTTCCCAGAAGCTATTAAGCATTAATCAAGAGTCACTCTAATTGCCAGTGGATCTGAAAGATATCCTTTATAGGTTATGGACCATGCCCAAACATCACAGGTACAATGTATGTCAAAATTTCTCTAGCATTGATGGATGTGACATGGAAGGCCAATAGGAAGTCTCAGTTGACTACAGAAATAATAATGGCTGTGAGAGTTTTTTAGAAGAATAGGAAACCGAAATGTGTTACTTTCTATAGATAGCTTCAGTGGGTATAGACAAGTAGTTGAACAACGTGATCCTCCTGATAATATAGACATAATACCCTCGGAATGTGACAAGTGGTTATAGCCTTGAATCATGGTATTTTGGTTTGTTTGAAGTTAGGTATGCGGAGGTTTGAGCTTGAAGTACTAAAAAGACTGCCCACTTACGCTAGAGTACAATTGATGACTTGTTTACATAGGTGAAAACTGTATGTAAGTTATTGTTAAGTATTTATTTTTGTTTTACTTTCTTCATATTCACTTAGTTTTGACACAAAAGATCTGTAAGTTTGTTAACAACCTTTGTATTAGATAATATCTTATCAATCCTTAACCGGTTGGTCTTGAAGAACCAGTTCTTTATACACAGGTCATACTGTATATACCAATTTAGTTCATCAAAAATTTGGTTAGTTTTTTTGTGTCAATTTAGAAGTAATCAGTGGTCACTTTGGTAGGACAGTTACTGGTTTCTAGTTTTGGTGCATAGCCATAAGCAGCCCGATAGTCAGGTTATCTAAGACACTGATTGTATGAAATCATACCACTGTTAACATTTTTGAGGCCAAATATTATATACTCGGTTGATTGCCGGTAACTGGTTATATCAAAAACCACGAAGGTGTTTTAGAGCCAGTATCCAACCGAAAGTTAGGGTCGTACCCCTGAGGGTAATCGGAATAGTAGTTGCTGTGCAGTGTACATGTATGTAACTTACGTTATTAAAGTTAACTTACTGTCTAGCATTATAAAGGTCGGCCTAACGTAATCACACCATTTCGCTCAACATTTTAAAAAAAAATAAAGAAAAATTTGGTAAAAAAGTGCAGTGTCCCCATTTTTGGCAATTGTGATTTGAATTCATTATTAAAAGTGAGCAGCAGCTGTTTTTATTATATTTTGAGTGAATTGGAAACTTTGAGGTTTATAGGCACAAAGTGGCAATGAGTGCATGTCATATTTATAAGTCAATAATCCGCAGTCTTACCAGGACAGGCGATGAAGAGGTTGCTCTAGATTCAATTCTTGGAAATCCTATTGATGCATTAGCTGCAGAGGTTCATGGATGTATAATTCAAAATGAAAATATTACATTGATTGGATTGGAAGATGGTACTCTCAGTAGTGGTTGGAAAGCAGGTTCACCGAACTATTATGAATTCAAGTACAAATTCACGGGAAAAGACGGTAGAGATATTCTTGATATTACAGTGACCAAGTTAGGTAGTTCAGGAGTGGTGGTAACAGGATTGACTGAGAGTGGCAAGCATTTAACATTGAAACTGGAAATAAAGGACTTTATCAATATGTCTGTATTTAGCAGGCCTGATGGGTCAGAGACGGTTAAAGATGTTTATATTTCAGATGGCAAGACTGAATACTTGGAAAAGAAAATCTTCGAACAAATCGTTGGGCCTGTTCTTGGAGATAATAAAGTATCAGAACGTTCAACAGCAAACTCAGTATTTCAAGGTTCTGAACAAATTAGTTCTTCATTTAAGCGATCACAGAAAGATTTGCAAAACCAAAGACAGAATGATAGATTGAGAGAAACTGCTGATGTTGATGTGTCCAAAGAGGATATGGCTATTGATCGAGCTCGTCATCATCTATTAGAATCGGACGAAGTGTCTGGTTCAGACGAACTTCGAATCCGTCGAACTGATAGTAGTGATGGCCCACAGATACCTCCTGTGCCAGAAAATATAGGTATTCCAGACGGAGGAATAATCGATCCTATTTCCGGTGGTGGACCTCCTGGATTTGAAGACGAGTATGAAATTCATCAATCATTAAGAAGAAGAAGTTCCCATCATGACATTCCAGTTCCTGGTCGTCCAAGTCCATATGTACCTATAGGTAATGATGACTTGTATCCATCAGGAATTGGTCCTAATCCACCATTACAACCGTATCTTGGTATCCCCAATACTGGTCGTCGTCCTCAAGGAATGCACCCCACCTTTGATGATCCTCTATTTCAACAACCAAATAATCCCGATGAACCTGGTTTTATGGGGCTTGGAGGACAGGGCGGACTAGGTGGACCAGGCATACCAAGACCAGGAGGTCCTGGTAGACTTACTCGACCCCCAGGATCTAGGTGGGATCCATATGGACCTAATTTTGGTTCAAATAACCGGTTTATCTAATGAGTATAAAAAAAAACAAGGGGAAAACAAGAAAAAAAAAATAAGATAAGAAAAGAAAAGAATGTTTGTGTAATATTTTATTATTTCTTTTAATATCAAAACTGTTTTAAAATCAACCTATTTATGTATATTTGTCATTCTTTTTTTTTATATATATATAATATTATTAATATATATTAAAGATAAGATAAGATCTTATAAATACAGTAAAACTGTCTCAGCTGTCAGGCTGTGTCAGGCAATAATGGTTAGGAACCTTAAATCTATACACACTATCTATCTGCTAGCTTTCGGGCAAGGAAGCGTGCGTCTTGCACGTGCAATATCCAATACCTAGCTAGTGATAACAATCCAATACTTAAAATAGCTTTATAATTCTATTATTTATTTAGACGTTATATTTGTTATATAATTCAATTAAAGAATTCCCGTTGAGCAATTTTTCTATTCAAAAAAAAAAAAGGAGAAAGAAAGAAATCTACCGCCCGATTGTGGAATATCAGCCATGGCTATATAAAATGCTTCTGCTGAAGAGCTGGCCCTCCAAGTAACTTAGCTGCTAAAGACACTCCACCTTTCTCTTTAATTAGTTATATGTTCAGAACGCATTACAGAGATTTTTTTTTCGGTGCAGGAACTAGCCGCCTTGAATGATCTTGGTGATCAGTTGGTCATTGCTTGTAGAGCTGGAGTGGCAGGACTGGAAGTTACCCTTTTCCAGTCATGCATGTTTGGGTTCCCGCCTAACCTACAAGATTATTTTCCTATATAACCAACCACTACTTCTTGGCTAACTTGTTTTATCAATACTTCCGTTGATAAAAATTCAGCTTCTTTAAAGTTAGTGAATTTATCGTGAAAATGAGTGCCAAGGATTACTATAACAACAATGCTGTAAGTCATTAATAATAAACCTGATTATGCGGTGCCGAATGGACATTGAGTTAACATTATGGACAAACCTGGTTATCAGCAAAATATGTTTCTTTTGCAAAAATGTTGAATTTTTCTAACTATAAGGGAGCCCCTCCTGCTCAACCTGGTGGAGGTGAACGTGGATACGGTTATCAACAAGGTTATCAACAAGGTGGATATCCTCAACAAGGTGGTTATCAACAAGGTGGTTACCAACAAGGTGGTTATCAACAAGGTGGTTATCAACAAGGTGGTTACTACCAACAACAACAACAGCCTGTCTACGTTCAACAACAACCTCAAAGACAAGATTCTGGATGTTGTGGAGCTTTGTAAGTTTATTTGAATTTATAGTTGTATTCTTTTTTCTAACTGATTAGCCTTGGTGGTTTGTGTGCTTGTTGTGTTCTTGAAGAATGTTTGGCTTGTTGTCTCAACTAAGTTTAACAGGCTTGAGAGCTGTTTCCAAAAAGCTTTTATGATGTTTTTTTTTTTAAATATTAGTGTAATCTTTGTTTTGTTTTATTAATAAATAATGTTAAATTGTTCAAAATTCGGGTGTTTAATTAGCCAAGCTAATTGTTTACTAATTACTATTCTTAGTGTTTTAAACTATGGGGCCAAAGTTAGTTTAAACTTTGTTCTTGTAACTACTGTTAACATACACAGTTACTATTGACATATCGGCGACATGTCTTTGATAGGAACCCTAAAACCAACCCAGAGTCACTTGTTCTTACACTCTTGATTTATATTCCAAGTTTATTCAGCCATAAATTTAAATTTAATGCTTTATTATATCCGATTTCTTAGCAAATTTGTAGATCGCTTGATCTATACAAAGGAACAATAGTAGCATGGCTGGCTGCACAGCGCAATTAAGCTTAATTGGAAATATGGCTCAATCCGTGCGGTGAGCTAATTTGTTAAACTACGTTAAATGTTGTATTGTAGCTCCAATCACAAAAAAAAAAAAAAAACAACAACAATAAATTGCTCATTTGGATACTGTTTTCATCAATTATCTATAGAGTTTAAATGTAAAACTATTTGGTTAGGCTAGTATCTTCTGAAATATAGGTTAAGTTTACTTTACAGTAAGTGACAAAGAAAATACGAGGCTGCTTCGGCCTCAGATTAGTGTTTTATACAGTAACATGTTAGTGTACCAGTAGATTCGGGTATTCTCGTCTCGTATAAATAGATCAGATCGCCATTTTTTTTCTAGGTATGGCAGGTATAAAAACAAGATGACAATGGGATATTTAGATCCGTAAAATTACTTAAAAAAAAAAATAGTCATTCATGGCTGTCCCTTTTAGGTTCGAAGAATTCTTCCACTAGGTGCCAATAGCACTGCTATACATGTATCTCCCAATGGAGATAATGAAGCTATCGCTATAGTCTGCCCAACTCCATATGACCACGAAACAAAGCAACTTCTATCGCTTATCTCCAATAATAAGCCTAATGTAGTATCTAGTATCATATGGCAATTGGTTCTTGGAAAACTGAGTTTCCAGATGCTAAAGTGATTGGTGTGGAGACGCTTGTAGAGAAAAAGGCTGAGGATGGCATCAAAGTTAATTACGTTTTCACTACAGAAAACAAAACCCTACTAGTTTAGATGTGGGATTGCCTAAAGAGTTGACTGATAGCCTTGAAATGGTCTATTTTGAGACTTCCAAAGAATTAGTTCTTTTCCATCCTCAGTCAAAAGCCCTGATATATATGCGCTGACTTTTGTTTGATTTCCCTGCTTATCGACAGTTTGCTGACTGCGATAAAACTTTATGGTGGGGAAGTAACCATTGGATTTTGAAGATTCTAGCATCCCCCGTAGATGGTGCAGCTTCTACTAAACGCACCTGGTCTAACTTCAAGGCCCTGAAACTCCTGCAAAAAAATTATCAAGTCTTGGCCAATTGAACGGTTAATAATCTGCCACGACTCGTTGTATGAAAAAGGTGAGGTCATATCTACCGTTCATAAAATCTTAACTAAAAGATAACCCTTACAAGGTTGGCTATTTTATAGGAAACAGTCTGTTTATAGTTGTCAATTAATGCGTGATTAGTCTAGGATCCGTCCTCATTTGACCCCTTTTTTCTATCTCTCCATTTCATACTGCTATCCAATTCAGCAGTCCATCCTGATGAGGGTTTTAAGCGTTAGGTAGATAACCTAGATGTACTGGTACAGCACAGAACGTTAAGTTAACTGCTATAGTAAAGTACCTTATACAAGTATATATATTATAACAAAATTACTACAACTTTGAGATACAGATTGATTTATCTAGTTGCTCTAACGTTAATTTTTAGCATTGCGAAAATGGATGTTCTTCGCTTAAGTCGGTTAGTGGCTGAGGAGTGCGTTCTAGTTAAATATGTACAAGCACATACCACACCCCCTGAACTGCTCAACTACAGCTCATAAGCGATTTTAAATTGCTGTACAGGTATTCCGGTCACGTCTTTTTAAAGCATTTCCTTATATCCGTTTATAGATTTCCAAGTTGTCAGAATAGGTGATATTTTGATTGATTTTCCTTCTATCTGGCTATGAAACAGACTGGCTTAAGTCAAGAAAGCCTTAGTTACTAAAATAGAGGCAGATATATTTGTCTCAACTGGTGCTTGCATCCGCTGTATACCGCGCGTATTACAGTGGTGTAAATCGAGACCTCCCAACCCTCCCTGCGCAGTGCGCTTACCGGAAGCTACACGCTAATGCAGGCTCTTTTGAGATTTAACTAAAACCAACTGTTAAGCTATTATTCAAATTGGGTCTCAACAACCCGCTGAATTTGAGGTCTAACAATGTCGTTGTCATTTATTTATAAGATAACAAAATATAGATATCGACATTTAAAATTCATTAATATTTCAATTATTTTGATTGTTATAAAGGTTAGCGTTTCCGATAGCTACCGAGTCTTGACAGTAAAGAAATTTAGTATCTGGGGTTGGGAATCCATGGGTGGACCCTATCCATCGAGCACTCTTAAGGTCCACAACAGTCTTTGGAACAAAATCTCCACAGACCGGTTAAATCCTTTAAGTTAACTTGCTGTAAATTTTTAACTAGACTAAATATAGTTGAACTGTGCAGGGACTAACTGTTGTCGTTGTCAGTACCTAGCACGCTCATCAAAGTTGATAGTGGTTAAGTAGCACATAACATATATTTGATATTTTCAGTTCTGGGAAGATACGGCGGCTCTCATGCCATACAATCCATTAACAGGTTAATGTAGCCAGTGTACATAGACACGTAATCGCCCAGAGGCCCTGGGCCAAAATGAGCTATCAAACGTTACACAATAGTGCAGAGCGCGCCGAACAAATCCTTAATAATCAATGACACCGGACTTCACCCTCCACCAACCCATTCGGAAGAAAAATTATTTTAGCGACTCCGTAACTTGGCTTTTTCTTAACACTTAGTTCTGGCTGAATATAACGGCAAATATCGAAATCTTTAGACCGTTTGATCTATTGGTTCTATTATAATTGTGAGTATCCTGTTAATTAGTTGTTGAAAAGCTTATTTTCGTGCGGTTGTTAAATACCCATGCTGCTGAAAATGCCTATACTTGTCGGATGCTCGGGTACCAGTATGCTTGGCTCTCAAGAACATTACCATCATTCGGTTTCAAGGAATCAATTTATTGTAATAATACCTATTAAGCAAAAAATAAAAAAAATAAAAAAAAAAAAAAAAATAAAAAAAATAAAAAAAAAAAAAGTTTTTATTTTATCGTGTATATTGTTTAAGTTTTTTTTTTCTTTTTTTTAGTTGGATACGCTTATTATCTAAAGTACTTTTAGTATAAGACAGTGGTGATTCCTTGGTGCTTAATTGAGCAGGAGTTTTTGTGTGGCTTCCCAGTACTGGCATTTTTTGTGGTTTGGATATCTTTTTTTAAGGTTAAGTGCTGTCCATACTAACCACCTAGTGACTTGAAAGGATTGAATGGTGAATAAAATTATTCAAGATACGTGATTTTAATATTATCTTACGTTGACTGAATAATTTTTGGTCTTTTAGGATCAAAATTCCTTTTTTATTTTTCACTTCCTTTTCTTTATTCCTTTTTTTCTTTTTATTTTCATTCCGATATTTTTTTTCCTCAAAAAATAAAAGTCGTTGATTTCGATTAATTTTGCTTTTCTTTTGTTCATAATAGGAAAAGCATTTATAAACTGATATTTATTCGATACTTTATTTATTCTGACAAAAAACTCTTTTTATCATTATTGAATTTGCATTAGGTCGGTGGTTTGACACTATTAGAAAATACTACCTGGCTATTCTACCCTGAGACAAGATTTGATTTTTATTTCTTTTTTACGTTTAGTATCTTGCTGTATACAGTCTGTCAATCCTGTTATAACTTTACTTTATTCATTTGGTACATCATATGAGCAGTTGATTGCAAAAGATAGTAAAGAAGGTTTAGGTGCAGGTTTATTCTCATCACTGTAATATTGCCGCGTCTTTTTGAAGTCCTATCTGTTTCATTAATAGCTTTGCCTTTTTGTTCTTATTGTAGGTGATTATTTGAAAGGGATTTTTCCTGTTGGTTGTACGAAATTACCATGCAGTCTCCAAATAGATTTAACTCGGAACAGAGCCCAGGCTTTGTCAATCAAAATGAGACAGACCGTGGATACCAACAGCAGCATGACAGTGGTTCAAATAACCCTTTCTCTGATTTATCTGAGTCAGAACCTAAACGGAATAGGAGTGTGCGAAGTCCTAAAATAGACATTGTTCAAGAGGAAGTAAGATTCGACGATGATGCATCTTCCATTATAAAGTCTCCTCGTCCTCAAAGCAACCAATTTGCTTCTCCAACAAGCCCATCCAAAGCATCCATCCGTCCACAACGTCATATTTCTTTTGCTAAAGGTGGCACAAGACAGCCAACTGACCCTTTTACTTTTGAAGATGTATATGGTAATAACGATAATAGTATAGGAAGCGAATTAAACAGTACTGCGGAATTTAACCAATCTAATAAGGACCTTTACAATAACGATTCGATGATGCGAAAAGATACAGTCATGCAAAGACGTCGATGGGGTACTCAACGGCATAAAAAAGGACGGCCAACCCCCAAAAGATCCCGTTCTATATTCAAAAATAGAAGTGCATCTGATGGTCATCATCATTCTGATCATAAGGGTGATAATGACCCTTCAAACGATTCTTCGGATAGTTTGGAAGTTGTCGATACCAGTAGAAAGATTTTCTTCAACATGCCTTTACCTCAGGAGATGTTGGATCCCGAAACAAATCTTCCTGTAGCGGACTTCCCAAGAAACAAGATTCGAACTACAAAATACACACCTTTATCTTTTATTCCCAAGAATCTGTTCTTTCAATTTCACAATGTTGCAAACGTTTATTTCATTTTTATTGTCATTTTAGGGGTATGCTACTAATTGTTTAATCGACTTTCAACTTTTTTTGATATATACTAACTAACCTTAGGCTTTCTCCATTTTCGGCGTCGGTAGTCCCGGATTAGCTGCAGTACCAATTATTGTTATTGTAGTTGTTACTGCTATTAAAGATGCTATTGAAGATTATAGAAGAACTCTTCTAGATTTGGAAGTAAATAATACTCCTACTGAAATTCTATCTTACTGGCATAACCCAAATGTCACTGATGAGAACATCTCATTATGGCGTCGCATTAAAAAGGGTACTACTAGAATTCTTTTGACTATTAATCGTTCTATGAAAAGCCGTAAAAGCTCTAAAGGAAAAGGTGGTTCTAATGGTCCTTTTTCAAATCAGCTTACTGCTACTGCCACAATTGAATCATCTGTCTCATTAGCTGACTATCCAGCAAATAGAAGACTGTCTGCAAATCCTTTTGATGATAGTAATGAATATGTTGTCAAGAACTCAAAACCACGGGCTCCCGCCAAAATCATGGATCAGAACTATACTAGTCCTGGGACTGCTAAATTTAAAAGAAACTTCTGGAAGAGTGTTAGAGTTGGTGATTTTGTTCGTATCAGAAACAATGATGAAATCCCTGCTGATATCGTAGTATTAGCTACCTCTGACAGCGATGGTGCCTGTTATGTTGAGACGAAGAATTTGGATGGTGAATCTAACCTCAAAGTCAGACAAGCCCTTAAATGTGGAGAGGGTATACAGCATGCAAAGGATTGTGAGTCCAGTAGATTTTGGATTGAATCTGAAGGCCCAATGGCTAATCTTTACTCTTATAATGGTGTTGCAAAGTGGGATTCTGGTGATGTTGACTACAGTGTTGACCCTGAACAAGCGGTTCAATCTGAGCCTATTTCCATCAACAATGTTTTACTAAGAGGCTGTGCTTTGAGAAATACAGAATGGGTTATTGGTGTCGTTATTTTCACTGGCTTGGAAACTAAAATTATGCTTAATGCTGGTGTAACACCAACTAAGCGAAGTCAAATCTCAAGAGAACTGAACGTCAGTGTGTTCTTTAACTTTGGTCTTCTGTTCATTCTGTGTATTGTTTCAGGTATTGTCAACGGTATCGAATTTGGTAAAAGTCATACTTCGATTGATTATTTTGAATTTGGTTCAATTGGTGGAAGTGCTCCCGTGGATGGTTTGGTTACCTTCTGGGCTGCCGTCATTTTATATCAATCACTTGTTCCCATTTCTTTGTATATCTCTATTGAAATTGTCAAGACTATTCAAGCATTTTTCATTTACAGTGACTATCTCATGTATTATGAACCCATTGACTACCCTTGTACACCTAAATCGTGGAATATTTCTGATGATTTAGGTCAGATTGAATACATTTTCTCTGATAAGACCGGTACTTTGACTCAAAATGTTATGGAGTTTAAGAAGTGTACTATCGATGGTATGGCTTATGGTAAAGCATATACTGAAGCTATGGCAGGAATGAGAAAACGTGACGGAATCGACGTAATCGAAGAGGCTAGTAGAATGAAACGTGAAATTGCTCAGGATAAGACTGAAATGATTAGTCAACTTCGACGCATTGATGATAATAAGCAATTAGTTGATGACGAAGTAACATTTATTTCTTCTCAGTTTGTACAAGATATGAGTCAGGACTCTGAGCAAAGCCGTGCAAATAAGCATTTTATGTTGACATTAGCTATTTGTCACTCTGTTTTGACTGAGGAAAGCAAGAAGTACCCTGGAAGACTTGATTTCAAGGCACAATCCCCTGATGAGGCTGCTTTAGTAGCTACTGCAAGAGATCTTGGTTTCAGCTTCATTGAGAGAACCCAAAAAGGTGTTGTCTTGAACGTCCATGGTGTTACCGAGGAGTATCAAGTCTTGAATACCTTAGAATTTAACTCTACTAGGAAGAGAATGAGTGCTATTGTTAAATTCAAGCCTGGTCAGGATGGAAATGAAAAGGAAAAGATCGTTCTCATGTGTAAAGGTGCTGATAGTATTATTTATTCTCGTTTAACCGCTGGTGAGCAAGAGGAATTGCGAAAGGAGACTGCTGTCCATTTAGAACAATTTGCTAATGAAGGTTTAAGAACTTTGTGTATTGCTGAGAAGGAGCTTTCTCCTGAGGAGTACTATGAATGGAACCGTCGACATGAAGTTGCTGCTGCTGCGATTGTAAATAGAGAAGAGCGAATGGAAGAAGTTGCCGATACTATTGAGAGAGGCTTGACCCTTCTTGGTGGTACTGCAATTGAGGATCGTCTCCAAGATGGTGTTCCAGAATCCATTGCTTTACTGGGAAATGCTGGTATTAAATTGTGGGTTCTTACTGGTGATAAAGTTGAAACTGCTATTAATATCGGTTTCTCATGTAACTTGCTGGATAACTCTATGGAATTATTAGTTATTCGAGTTGAAGATAATAGTTTAGCAAGTGCAAATAAGATGATAAGCGAGTACTTGTATAATTATTTCGGATTAAGGGGTGATTTGGATGATTTGGATGAGGCCAAGCTTGATCATAGCCCTCCTTCTCCAAAGTACGCTGTTATTATAGATGGTGACTCTTTGAAACTTGCTTTAAATGATGAGCTAAAGACCAAATTTCTTCTCCTTTGTAAGCAATGTAAGTCCGTACTTTGTTGCAGAGTTAGTCCTGCTCAAAAGGCTGCTGTTGTTCGACTTGTAAAGAATACGCTTGGTGTTATGACCTTATCCATTGGTGATGGTGCAAATGATGTTGCTATGATTCAAGAAGCTGATGTTGGAGTTGGTATTGCTGGTGAAGAAGGTAGACAGGCTGCTATGTCTTCTGACTATGCGATTGGTCAGTTCAGATTTTTAACTAGACTTTTATTGGTACATGGTAGGTGGTCTTACAAGAGATTGGCAGAGATGATTCCAAATTTCTTTTATAAGAATGTTGTTTTCACTTTAGCTCTTTTCTGGTATGGTATCTTTTCCAGTTTCGATGGTGCATATTTGTTTGAATATACCTATGTTATGTTCTTCAACTTAGCTTTCACTTCTCTTCCAGTTATCTTTTTAGCAGTCTTGGATCAAGATGTTAATGATAAGGTATCATTATTGGTTCCACAATTATATCGAAGAGGTATCCTTCGATTAGAGTGGAATCAAAAGAAATTCTGGCTTTACATGATTGATGGTGTATATCAGTCTCTGGTGGCCTTCTTCTTCCCTTACTTCCTCTATTTCAGAGCTGATTTTAATTCGTCCTCTGGTAGACCATTAAACCATCGATTTTGGTTGGGATTGGCAGTGTGTTCCATTGCTGTTTTGTCGTGTAATATTTATGTTTTGACGAATCAACTAAGATGGGATTGGTTATCTTTGCTTATTGGTGCTATTTCATGTTTACTGGTTTATTTCTGGACTGGAGTCTATTCTTCTGCTGTCTTTTCTCAAGAACTTTACGGCCTTGCTAGAGAGATGTTTTCATCTGGAATTTATTGGGCAGTACTTGTGTTAGGAATTATAACTGCTCTTTTACCTCATATGACCATCCTCAGTATGCAAAAGATTTTCTACCCCAAGGATGTTGATATCATTCGAGAGAAGTGGCAAGCAGGCGATTTTGACGGTGAATTCGAACAAGAACAAGGTGATGATGATGAAGATTTTAATTACAGCAAGAGGTCGCCATCCGGATCCACCGAAGGATCATCTTCTAATGCTACTAAGCGTTTTTCAGCAGCAATGCCCTGGAAGCGATCATCTAGTGGTTCTCCGCAAGCTCAAGCATATTATGGGGATGATCGGGCTCAACAAGTTTCATCGCCAGACTTTATTAATGTTGGACACGCTCGTATTCGCTCGGAGGAATATGATTTCGAGTCTCCTCATAAGCAAAGGCCAATATCTGGTTCAAGAATGAGATCAGATGCTGGTCTTAATTCCGCAAGAAGACATTCAAGGTCGGAGCAGTACATGCCAAGGGCTTCTTTAGAAACTGTTCGAACTTCAATGGAAATATCAGACCTTACTACAGCTGAAGGGTTGATGAGAGTAATGAGTAAGCAGTAAAACATGATAAGAAATTTTCACTTCCTTTATTTTCGGTACATTAGAAAAGGATTTAGAGATGATTTTCATGATGGTTAAAAACGTTATTTATCGGACCGTTTATATATATTTATTTTTATATATATTTGTATACTAGATGTTATGCATTTTGTTATTTAAATGATACACGTGAATTAATGTAGATTTGAATAGTTAAAAGTCTAAGTTGGTGTCATAAAATAGAAACAAAAGAGAGATAATAGTGTAGATAAGTTAGGTCATATTTATAATAAACTTGGGAAAAGATTCTTTTTCCATGCAAAATATTCCTCCAACCGACTGGTGGCATAAGAGGCATAATCAAAATTGATATCACTGATACTAGATTGAATAGCAGACCAAATGCCCCAATAGAATCCAGGCATTCCCCACCAAAAGGCCAGCTCTTGGATGAGATTATCTATATCAGACTCTGTAGGAATTACTTTAGAACCAGAGAAATGGTTAAATGCAGCTAGATAGTGTTTTAACCAATACCGCAAGACAATATTGTCTTTCGATAGCACTGGGATTAATTCAGCTTTACAATCAAATCCTTGCCATTCCATAAAATGGTTAGCCAAGTCAAAGGCTCTTGCACCAGGCATAGCATACTCATAATCTATGAATGTAACCATGGAAGATGGAACATATGGCATGGATAGAGGATTACAAAGAATTGTAGACGAAGATTTGGATGAATCTGGTTTCCAGTTAGCAGGAACGAGGATGTTGCCAGATAACAAATCACAATGAGAAATGACTATAGGGCTTGTGTTACCAATAGTTTTCTGAATCCATTTTAATTCGTCATTCAAACTTTGTCGACTGACTTTGACAACACCAGAAGGAATAGTGTCTATCCATTTTTCAAGCAAGTCCCAAATATCCTTGGGGAATTTAGGACTGGCTATTCCAGCTTTCCGCTTAGTTTCAAAGATTTGGTTTTCTATAATTCCTTTATCAAGTTTTGCATGCCATTCAGCAAGTCTATTAGATACACCTCTCATAATCTCTGGGTTTGATAACTCAGTGTAATGAGTTGCTCTTCCAGGGATGAAGCCATAGATCAGACCATTGGCAAATCTACTATATAATGGTGGAGCAAGAGACAAAGAGTACAAACTCAAATGAGTAGCAAACTCTCGATCTCTATCAATAATAGCACCAGTACCATTACCATAAGCACGAACCAAAAATTTAATCTCTTCAACATGGCCATGAGATGAAGAAATGTAGACGCCTTGGAGCAAGACATTAGTGATACCTCCCTTTAATTCCGACACTTGCAAACTAGAAGTTTGTGAAGGGGTTGCATTTTTTGAAAATACCTTCAAAACTAGATGCTTTACAGCTGCGTATGGGTCATCTTTAGAGTTGTTAGATAAATCTAGAGTATATTCCATAGCATACAACGGATCATAATTTGAACTTGACTTGGCACTGGAAGAGCAGTTACTGCTACTAGCAATACCACTAGTTGACCTACTGCTAAGTTCATTATCAATATTTGAAGATACTTCAGTCACGTTACTAGGCGTCGATGATTCGCTATTTGAAGACTGACCTCCGACCTGAGACTCTAAAACCACCGGTTCGTACTTGGCCAGCATTGTGTGTGTTTTTTTTTTGATCTAGATTCTAATATCAAAAAATGGTGAAAACGTTATAATTAAGAATAACAGAAAATAGAAATTAATGATAAGATCTCGAGAACTGTTGAATCAAAATGCGTGAAAGGTTGAACAAAAATTAAACGGCACTGTAATAGGCTGCTAAAGTCCTAAAAGATGTGAAACACACACCAACTACTATATTAAACAAAAAAAAAAAAAAAAAAAAATAAAACAAAACTGCTTTAGCAACTACTAGCAGTTAATGCTTAATTAAGGTATTCAGCAAATAGATAACAAAAATAGAGAGTGGTGTATTATAGAAGCTTGTTTAAAGTTAGGGGTATCTTAGCAGTCTTCCTGTCATATATATATATTTGTACCGTTACGTTCGTGGAAAATAAAATATTGATAGCAGATACTATGTTTGATAGACCCTGTAGGAGGAGATTTGATGTGGTGGTTAGGGATTTCACCCGGTTCAGTCACTCAGATTAACGCTCGCTAAATCAAGAAGTACGCTGCCAAACTGCCAAACCGGTGCTTCTTATGGTTCAGGGTCGATGTAACAGTTAGCTTTAACTGTTAATAGTAAAATTGAGTACTTCGAATATAGGTTAAAATAGCCTTAAAGCGGTGTCTTTTTATATACAGCATTTACAAGAAAGCAGCAATGTTGTGCTTGTTATTAAATTTACGATCGTATGAGTGGGGGAAATGTTGAGGGGACACACTAAATTGTCTTGTGAAAATCGTCTCGAAACGGTTACAGTGGATATTTGCTAAAACAGTGTTGAGTTATAATTTTTTTTTTTTTTTGGAGTGTTGGTTGTTTTCTAGCAGACAGCGCCACCAGTTCCAATTGGCGGCCAGTCTTGTACAACCCTAACAGATGGATATACGTGGGCCATCTGTAGACCAATTTAGGATAACGTTAACACACAATTACATTAGCTTTTTGCTTCAGTTTCACGTGAAGATTTGTAGAAATAGGCAGTGTCACGAGAGTGTCGAGAGTGTCCAAGAAACTATTAATAACATTCTGGTGCTGACAAGTATTGCTATTGTTTCATGTAGGCGGTGTCTAGATATTTGTAAATAATAATTATAAAAGTTTCCCGGTGCTTATTTGCTGATATTATCTAGTAAAAAAAAAAAAAAAATAAGGCTTGTTAGAAGAACTCTCGTACTGACCCCGTTTAGTGCTAAATAATTGACTGTAGTTAATTTACTAAGTCCCACCTGTTACCTTAAAGGTCGGTCACGGTCCTGCACATATACATAAATATTGTTAGGAATTTTGTGACCTTGCGGAGTTCAGTGTACCTTATTCTTGCCAAGTCGGAACCAAAACCAATGCGACATATGTAACTTTATGAAGAGTTAGTTAGAGCTGGTAGTGCTGGTAGTGCTGGTTTTTCTTAAAAAATAATCTTTGTTAAAAAGTATAAATATAATTTGGTTACAAGTGACTTTATGTGCCAAATAATCTAGAAATTATCTTATTGAGAGCTAGTAGGGACTAGCCCTTAAATCCTAGACTGTTGCTTGATTTGGTTAGCTTGCTTAACATCATGTACGGTCGGACTTAAGACCCCTGAACTAAGTTGAGATTTAGATATTTGGTGATACTTGAAGATTTTTATTAGATAGACAATGTGAATTAAACTTACAAACAGGTTTTCAATAGAATAGACTCTTGTGATCCAAGTTTCACATATTTTGAAGGGCCGGAGATTATTAAAAGTGTTGACATCTACAGAAGTAACAAATCCCAATAAAACACCATATTTAAACTAAAACAAAATACTCTAAAACTTATATAAAATCTTTTGAATAAAATTCTTTGGCACTTTTGGAATATAGATGTTCTCTACTTCTTCGACCTCAGCTAAACCTGTCGTCAAATCAATATCGCTGAGAGGTCTAAGCCAAACCCAATTCTTAGTCCAAGCCTTATGTCCTAAGTATACGACCAAAAATATAGGAATAGTGATATAAGCAGCAACAAAATTAGCACCAGTAAATTGACCACCAACAAATACTGTAAAACCATTGGTAATCATTACAAGACTTACGATAAACAATGTGACATAACTAACGTAAGGTTGTCCAATGGTTTTGAATGGTCTACTGTCCCATCTACCTTGTGCAATCATAGCACTACGGAATTGCAAGTATGCTATAAGGCAACAGATCCATGCAATGAATCCAGATACTGTGGAAAGGTTGGTGAGCCATGTGAATACTTGAGCAGAAGAAGAGGAAGCATTGAGATAGGCTAAGGCAGACACAGCAGTGGTTGCTATTACAGCATTGTGTGGTACACCCCATCTATTACAGTAAAGGAAGAAACTAGGAGCTTGGCCCTGAACAGCAAGAGAATATAAAGTTCTTGAACCGGCAAAAATAAATGAATTTCCTGAAGACCAAGCACTAGTCAAGATAACAGCATTAATAATATGGTTGAGAGCTGGGATGCCGGCATTCTGAATAGCAATGACATAAGGTGAAGCAGCAGCATCACTGGCTCCAGATGAGATTGCATTAAGAAGTCGAGAGTCTTTACTAGATACTGTAACTCCAATAATCAATGCACCTACAACATAAAAGAACAATAATCGGTAGATAAATCTCTTGGTTGCTTTAGGAATATTTCTTCTTGGAGCTTCGGATTCTCCGCCAGTCATGACAATTAACTCAGGGGATAAGATAAATGAAAAGGCGGAACGAACAATAGCATTCCAAAATCCACAAAACCGTCCAGCTGCTCCACCAATAATATATTCATTGAATGCTTCTCCATGTTTCCAGTATCTAAAACCTAATCGATCATGATTAGGACCTCCTCCGAAAAACAAAACAATACCAAGGATAATTAATCCACAGATAGCTATGATCTTAATAGATGCAATCCAAAACTCAGTCTCTCCGTATATCTTAACCATAAATATATTCAGAAGGAAAATAGTCACTAAGAATATAGTAATCCAAACAGAAACATTAATACTTTGGTTCCAATACTGAATAACAATTGCTGCTGCGGTGATTTCTGATGGGGCAATCAAAGCGTCTGCATACCAATAATTCCAACCAGCTGCAAATCCTAGAGATTCATCTGCAAATCGTTGAATAAACATTGGAGGAGAAACTCCAGTTACAGGTAAGTATGTCGTCATCTCTCCCAGAATATTCATTACTGACCATATGATATAAGACATAATAATATATCCGAGAAGCAATGAAGCTGGCCCGGAGTTAGCCAATACTGCACCAGATCCTACAAATAAACCGGTACCAATACAGCCTCCTAATGCTATGAGTTGAATATGTCTAGTCTTCAGGCCTCTAGCGGTAGTTCCATACTTGTTGTTCATAGAGATGGAGATAACATCATTATCAGAAACATCATTGCCATAAACCTGGCCAATTGTTTTCTCTGTGTCTAATCCCATGGTTCTGTATTAAATTTATCAAAATGTGTAATTGATAAATTCAACCTAATATTCTCGAGACTGAAGGATTCTATATATACTGCCAATAGTAGGCCAGTATTGGCGCCCAGCTTCTCGTTCTTATCGAGCTACCATTGTCGATCCTTTCTTGTTGTCACCTCCAACCACCGACCCAAGACTATCCTGCTATAGTGTTAACAGACATCTGTTGATAGTTAGTTTCACAGTGTAAGCAAGGAGCACACTGATAACAAAGCGGATGCATGCAATCCATGCATAAAATAATAGGAGATAGTAGAGTATCTACCTGTATTCCAAGGCCTCCTATTTTGATTTAATTTTTGATTATATTTGTTATTGATTAATATTGTGTTAAGAAATTGCTAATACGGAGAAGAGAACCCGCAGAGATCGAATTATCAGATATCCTAGTTCGGTAACTTAAGGTGGTTTGGACGTATTGAGACCTAACTTAATTAGTGAGATCATGGACAGGTGTGATTCTGCTTAATACCACTTTCGAGTCTCCGGCGAAACCGATATTTAGTTTTCTCTTAACTATTGTTATTATTGTAGAATATAGCTCTATAGGGAGTGGTGTTTTTATATTCGTAGAAAAGATGGGATTAAAGGATGTAACACTAACTAAGCATCTTGCATATTGACGGAATACAATTTGTTAGTCTATAAACCTCTATTTAAATAAGTAAAAGAATTCACTCTGAATGGTTTTAAAGGCACTTTAAAAAATAGTAAGAACCCCGTTTTATTTCTTAATTGAATCTCACAACTTCACCACTGGTGATGTATATACAGTAGCATAGAAATTGACTATCCCCCACCAAGTCATTTCCAACATCAGATGGCGGTAATCCGGATTTTATATATAACTAAATTTGGGGTAAAATAGCGAGCGGTAAGCGGCAAAATCCCATGTCCTTTGGGGATGTCCTTGTAGCACTTATACCTCCGACAATAAACGGAACTTAAGATACTTAAGAGATAAGGGATACTGCAGTCCTACGTATCTAAGCATGTAAAGCATACGTTTGTAAAAAAGGACAAGTTCGCTATACATGTATTGAATCTGTTTGATAAGAAAAAAAAATCAAAAAAAGCAAATATAATTAAATAAGATATTATTATAAATAATATTCAAGTTATTATTCCGGCATAACGTCCACTATAACAAAGTTTGGTTCTGTTCCTACAAGCGTCTACTTCCCATGCACAGTCCAACTTAGGGGGCTAAAAAATTATATTATCTCTCAATTTGGGCGACCGAGCTGAGACTTCATGTTCTCTAGAGCAGATGCATTAGTATCTTGAGACCAGTTACAGATACTACAAATGAGCTTTTCACCCCATTCTATTGGGATTAAAGGAACAAAACAAAAGGTAAAGAACCTCTTCGATTTCATTGCTCTCAGCGACATATTATGGCAGTGGGGGCAGTAAAAGTTAGTCCCATCGTAGCCAGATATTGGACTCTTATACTGTTGTACTAAAGGTTAGATTTGTATTTTTAGTAATTCTTGTTTAATATCATACCTCCAAATGTAAAGAATATAGGAAGCATCTTCAAAGAAATGACGATTTAGGAGGTTGTCAAAAAACATACGAGATGAGTTGCTACATGGGTGAAACGGCTAATATTCCAGGCGTGTACTGAGCTCAGCCTGGG
The DNA here is from genome assembly GCA_030572735.1 of Sugiyamaella mastotermitis. Classification (NCBI taxonomy): domain Eukaryota; kingdom Fungi; phylum Ascomycota; class Dipodascomycetes; order Dipodascales; family Trichomonascaceae; genus Sugiyamaella; species Sugiyamaella mastotermitis. Next base: position 38,411 of record JAJMBN010000120.1, read on the forward strand.
GTAGTATTACCTCCTGCACGTAACTGAACTGAACAGACAATAAGTGTACTCAAATTTACAGTAGTTAAAACAGTTACTTAAATTTCAATTAATCATTATCATACAATACATGGGATCATTCATATTATAGTCTATAAATGAATAGGTAATAAATCATTGAAAGAATACTGTTGGTTACAGTGAGGACACTTTCTCAATCGAGCATTGAGTCTGTCTTTAGCACATTCTGCACAGAAGACATGGCCACACGACTTTATAGCAGTATTCTTCCAGTTCTTAGAGCATAACGAGCAAAGAGCCATGGATCTCAAGGCCTGTATTCTTTCTTCAACCTCTGCAGATGAAGCACCGATGCTAACAGATGTCATTTTTTTAGTCTCAATCTGTAGTTTGAACTTTTCTTGTTGAAGCTCTAATAAGCGACGTGATTTAATTTCTTGTAATCGAGCTTCCTCCTTTAATCTAAGCTCATCCTTCAACTTCTCAATAACTTTAGTAGCTGATTCAATCTTATACTCTAAATCATTAGTCTTGCTTTTAAAAGCTTGTCTCTCCTTCTCAATGGTAGACTCAGCCCTTAGAGAAGTTTCTAACTGTCGCTTCAAACTTGTAATCTGCGTAGTCTTGGAATCCTCGAATTCTTTCAATTGTTGGATCAAATCAGCACTCTTGGCCAATTGGTTCTTTAAGCGGTTGTTTTCTCCTGCTAATTGATCTTTAGATCTCATTGCTGAAAAATACTTTTCGTCAGCGCGAGTTTTTTCTGCCTTCAACTTATTTACAAGAGCCTCTTGCTCAACTGCGTCAAAAATCTTTTGAGATGCTTTTTTGTGTGCTACAGCATATGCTTGTTCAATTCCAGGTAATTCCGCCATCAAACTTTTATTTTGTCGTTGTAATTTTTGGATAGATTTCTTTAACTCTTCAATATCATTTGACTCAATCACGCTATCATCAGACTTGGGAAGGTCATCCTTTAGTCGCTTTACTTCATCCTCAAGGGTATTGATTCTAGTCTCGCGTATAGCTACTAAACTCTTGAGTTCTTCAAACGCCTTCTTCTTATCACTTTCGCTAGCCTTCTTAATATTAAGTTCAGAAATTAACTCATCCCTAGCACCTCTAATACGAGCAACATCCTGCTCCAATTTGGATATTTGCTGTTCCAAACTTTCTCTTTTAGCGCCGTATTCTTTGCGAATCTTCAGTTCAAATGCTTCTTGTCCTACTGATAATTCAGACTTTTCTTTTGTGAGCTTCTCGTTAGCAGAATTTAGGGTTTCAACCCGACTAGAAAGATCGGTATACTTTGCCTTTAAACTTCTATAGATGTCTGATCTTTCAACATCGATTTCAGCCAAATTATTTAAACGAACAGTGAAATCAGTGACTTGTTGGTTTAAAGAAGAAATTTGTTTTTCATATTCATTCATATGCTCGGCCTGTTTAGTAGCAACTGCTTTTGATTCATCTAGTTCAAGTTGGAGACGTTCGACATCAGCAGCTAACTTTTTCGTCTGCTCAGAGGAAACAGAAACTTCTTCTGATGAAGGTTTGGTATTAGATCCGTCTTCTGTCTTGATATCATCAGCTGTTCCTGATTCAGAATGAAGGACTCTTTTAATAGAAGGTGACTGAAGTCGATCTAATTGTTTAGAAGTAGCCAAATATTTCTCAGTGACTGTAGTTAATTCACTAGTTAATGAATCTCTTTCATCTTCTAATGATGCCTTCTGAGACTGGACTTTAGCAAAAGATTCAGACAGTTCCAGAATACTCTGTTTTAATTCTGCTTCAGAAGCACTCTTTGAAGGGTGTTCAGATAACCAGGTACTAATTTTTGATCGAATCAACTCATTCTTAGAATCAAACGACTTTTGTAATTCTTCAGATGCATCAGGATCGACTGCTAACTTTAATGTTGAAATAGTTAAATCGTCGTCGGCTGATTTGCCGGCAGACGGAAATACACCATCTAACAACTGAGTCCACCAAATATCAAGAGAAGTGAATGCAGAACGAAGACTAGAATATTTTTTATCAATAGTTTCGGACTGCGATCTTACAAGTTCTAGTTCACGTTGATAAACGCGCATTTGTCTGAAAATAGCTTCTTTCTGAAACTGAGCTATGTCATCCAAAGTTAAAGGACCAAGTGGCTCTTTATCAGCACCAGCAGAAACACTAGCTTCTCTAGATAGTAAAGGCTTTTTTCTCTGTGGTTCTACATCATTTTCAGCGTTTAATACAGCAGAATCATGAGCTCTTTTTTTGTCCTCCATATTTGTTCCGGCAAAATATATGATGAAGCTCTAGCTGTACTTGACAAATATTGAAGGTTGCAGAAGCCCTCGAAACACCACAATATTAAATAAGCAAACTTTTCGATAAATATAAATACGTTACTATTTTATGCCAGAGCTTAAAAGAATCCAACGTCCTTAAGTTAAGGACTTCTTGTTTGATCTAAATAAATATTAGGCTTATAATCGTGAGAATCTAGGTAGGTAACGCTTCATCTCTTTTGAAGCTAAAGAAAAATTAACAAAACCTGGTGTATTAAAAAGTAGGGTAATATCCAACTCCCGTCGGGTTTAACTAATAGCATTATGTTGTCTAGGTTTATATAAGTTCTGTATCAGGGTCGCTTCACAGATAATAATATAATAATAGCTTGTAAATATGTATGCTTTAATAAAATTCTAGTGGGTATCTTATTTTGATAACAAAAAGTCCGGTATAACTATATGTGGCGAACAATATACATTTTTACACTCACAGAGGTTCTATCACTCCCAAGTAGCAGCATACCCCATGCTAACGGTATAAAATCAAGAGTAAAGCCTCATCTAAAACAGCTCGACACTCCAATCTTTAAAAAAAATTGGATTAGGCTTGATATTATTTATGTCATTTTTTACCTAAAACCACAGCCTTAGAATACGAAGAACTCTAGAAACGCAATTCCTCGATATACAAAAATATCTTGTCTGTGTTTGGCAAGGAATGGCTCATATTACTATGAGATAGGGTAACTACAAACTAATCTATAGCGGCTCAGAATTGGTTAACTTACTATAATGCTAGTATTGTAAACGTTAACTTAAGTTAGTTAAGAGCTACTTACCATAAGGGCTACTCACCGGTAACTTACAGTATTGGTGAAAAATAATGAGCTATAATATACCTATCTATAATAATATTCGGGCTTTTTATTTTTTGGAATTATTATTGAATTGCATTGATTGTATTTTATCCATTTCAGAAGCCTTCGTTTTGTTATTAATAGGGCCTTCATTTGAAATCGTCACTCCGCTATGCTCCCATTTAGGAGTTACCATTCCGTCGGAATCCCAGGAAGGCCTAGATCTAAAGTTATACAGCAATGCAAACTCAGTGGCTCTTCAAACAATATCGAACTTCTAATCTTACCACTATTGATCTCTAAGCTAAAATATTTAGCAAATATATAAATTTAAAAATGGAGTGATATTTGGTAGGTAACCGATAATAGCTGACAAATGCTTCAACAGATAATGTTAGCACTGTCAACAGGCAGCAGCACAGCAGCATAAACAATGCATTACAACAGCATTGTTAATAATGCTGTTTTCATCATTATTTGTTGGCAAGTATCTCAATCATAATCATAATCGGATACTTGGTAAAATGTTCTGTTGCCTTGATCTTGGCCAACCATTTGTTTGTTATTTATTGTCTACCAACATGATAGAAAGCTCCTCGTTATGTTAAGCTAGTCAGGCTAGCCAGAGCAGGGGCTGCAGAGGGCTAATGTAAGTTAACTTATCTGTAAGTTATCTTTGAGTTTTCTAGCCTGCATCCGCAGAGCTCACGAGCCGTGTCTAACGGACTACCGCGCAAACTATTCGACTGATAGTGCAGACTTGTGTGATTAAAAGCGCGCCAACCAAAAAAAAAAGGCACATACATCGCTAGGTTAGGGCGCCCTGATTTGATTTGCTCAATGGTGCATATGTCATAGATATCGGATAGATAATGATGTCCGACCTGGCCAATCATAATTTCATAGAATTATAAATATCCTTGATTGGCATTTCCAGTTGGATACCGGTTATCTAAGGTTTTGTTTAACCGAACTACTAAGTTTTATAGCGGTTGTGCTTTCCTAAAACTTATCGTGATGTTATCAAATGGAGTAGTACATGACTAGGAAATTCAGCTCTATTTGGTATAGAAGGCTGTAACTTGAGTAAAAGGCTTCCAGTAATAAGAAAGCCCAAGAGGGGTGATATTATATTTGTTATTTATTATATAAACTTTTTAAGAATTCTGTCGCTGCGTACGGCACTTGCAGAGTAAGTCACACGAAAAACAGCAACAACCGTTGCAATGAAGATCTTTCTTTTTATTTTCTTTATCTTTTGAATAAAAATAATAAAATAAAGTATTAAAGTGTCCTCATGGTCCCTCTTAAATTTGCATGGATCTATCTATCATGATATATATGGCCCAGATTGCATAAACAGATCCTAATTGTTATAGTCTAAAGTTAACAGTTAAGCCAATTCAATCTGATCTACAGTAAGTTACTAAACTACTACTTCTTATCACACTCACCCAGTGATCGTCCCTATTGCCCTCGGGTCTCCCCAGGACTATATGAGCCATTTCAATTGCAGCGATAACAGTTGCAGCAATGAAAATCTCTAACATTAAGGTTATTCAAGATGTCAGTGTTTAATATAAGTAGAAGACCATTTTTCCTTACGATGCTTTCATATCATTGCAGTGATAATCGCTATTATACGTCATAATCGTAGAATATAATCTTGAAATAAAAGAAAAGATGACTACTGCTCCATTGTCTCAGGGGGTTGGATATGGTGTCGTGGTTGGTGTAGGTTTAGCCTTCTCTCTAGGTATGATCATAACCACTGCTTCGCTAAGACGATACCAAAAGGAGATTATTACTTCTGAAGAGTTCGCTACTGCTGGTAGAAGTGTCAAGTCTGGTCTGATTGCCTCTGCTGTAGTATCATCTTGGACTTGGGCTGCGACTTTGTTACAATCAACTTCTCAGGCTTACAAAAATGGTGTTTCTGGTCCATATTGGTATGCTAGTGGTGCTACTGTTCAAATCATTTTATTCGCAACCATGGCTATTGAATTGAAAAAGAAAGCACCTGGTGCTCATACTTTCTTAGAGATTATTAAGGAAAGATATGGTACTGCTGCTCATTTCGTTTATCTCTTCTTTGCTTTAGCTACCAACATATTGGTCACTGCTATGTTATTGACCGGAGGCTCTGCTGTTGTTAGTGACCTCACAGGAATGCACACTGTTGCTGCCTGTTTCTTGTTACCATTGGGTGTTGTTGTTTATACTCTGTTTGGTGGTATCAAAGCTACTTTTCTCACTGATTATATTCATACAATCATTATTTATGTTATCATCCTTGTGTTTGCATTTACTGTTTATTCAACTTCTCCTTTACTAGGATCTCCTGGTGCTGTTTACGATGCTTTGACAAAGTTAGCAGCTGAACAACCTTTAGCTGGTAATGCTGAAGGCTCTTATTTAACTATGAATTCTCGTTCGGGAGGTATTTTCTTTGTTATCAACATTGCTGGTAACTTTGGTACTGTCTTTCTTGATAACGGTTACTGGAATAAGGCTATCGCTGCATCTCCTGCCTCTGCACTTCCTGGTTATATTCTTGGTGGTTTTGCTTGGTTTTCAATTCCTTGGCTCTGTGCTACTACTATGGGATTAGCAGCTTTGGCGTTGCAAGGAAGTCCTGCATTCCCAGGTTTCCCAAATCCCATGTCTGCTGCTGATGTCAACGCTGGTTTAGTATTACCAAATGCTGCTGTAGCTCTTCTTGGTAAAGGAGGTGCTGGTGCTGCTCTATTGATGGTGTTTATGGCCGTTACTTCTGCGACTTCGGCTGAATTAATTGCAGTTTCTTCGATTTTCACCTTTGATATTTACAAGACTTATGTCAATCCAGCTGCCACTGGTAAAAAGTTAATCTATATTACCCATACTGCTGTTGTTTCCTTTGGCCTTATCATGGCTGGATTCTCCGTTGGTCTCTTCTATGCAGGAGTCTCTATGGGTTATCTGTATTTGTTAATGGGTGTAATTATCTCTGCTGCTGTACTTCCAATTTGTTTAGCTCTTCTTTGGAATGGTCTCAATTGGTATGCCGCTACCTTAACTCCACCAATTGGTTTTGGTTTGGCTCTTATTGCTTGGCTCACTTCAGCTAAAGGACTCTATGGCACTCTTAATGTTGATACTACTGGCAGTAACTATCCTATGCTTGCTGGGAATGTGGTTGCTTTATGCTCTCCTTTGGTCATTGTTCCTATTTTAACTCTCATCTTCAGACCTGATAACTACGACTTCGGCCTCCTTAAAAATATTAAAAGCGTTCAAGATGATACTGGTGATTCTTCAGTGAGTGATTCTGAAAAGTCCCCAACAGTTGTCAACGAACGCCGAGAAGCTGCTTTGGCTGCTAAAGAAGCTGCTGATGAAGCCATTCTTGAGAAATATTCTAAATTTGCAAGAATTCTTTGTGTTGGAATGGTCCTTTGCTTTTTGATTTTATGGCCTATGCCAATGTATGGTTCAAAGTATATCTTTAGTAAGAAGTTCTTTACTGGTTGGGTTGTTGTAGGAATTATTTGGACTCTTGTTGCTGCAATTATAGTTGGAATTTATCCATTGTGGGAAGGAAGAGAGGCCATCTATCATACCTTCCGCGGAATTTACTGGGATATTACTGGAAAATCATATAAGTTGCGAGAATGGCAGGCTTCTCATCCCGAAGCCTTACATCATGGTTATCTTGAAGTTTATGAAACTGAAGGACATGATGGTGTTGTCGTATCAACGCCTCCTAATGAAGAAGCCAAGCCTGATAATTAAATTGTTTCGAGTTTTTTTTTTTTCTTTGAAGTAAATGTTTTTGTTTGAAATTTTAGATCAGGAAATAAAGTGAAAAGGTAATATATAAAGTTAATTTTGTTCTTCAATAAATAAATAATAAAATAAATAGCTATCATTTAATCTTCGATTGCATCATCCGAAAGCTCTAAGCTCATCAGTTCACCTTCAAGTTTGGTATCAGGGACAGATACTTTATAATCATCTTCATTTTCATCGTTTGTATCCGCTTGCACTGAAGCAAAGGTCAACGAACCTCCAATTCTTCTGACATATTGAGCTCTTGGTTTTCGAATCATTTGCCCATAGTATCCTTCATATAAAATCACGTCTTGTCGTGATACAAAAGTTGACTCTTGTCTGGTCGTATTTTCGATGTAATTGTCGTATTCAAGGCCACTCTCTATCTGTTTCAGTGATACCTTACGGTCCCGAGGATATACAAGCTGTCTGAATTTTGGAGGTTCGTTATTTGATAACTTTGCATTTCTGATAACAGAACGAATCCCTCGGAAACAGTATTCTGACATTTGAGAAAGTACGTCGTGGCCAACCATTAGATCACTTGTACTGATAATACTGCTACATAAAGCAATTGACTCCAATGACATCCTTGAACTATGAGCACTAGTATAATTTTCGAATATACTAGATGTGACACTACCATCAATGTTATTGTACTCCCAATCTCTCAAAACTGAACTGACGGTTTCTTCGTCGCTTACAACTGGTCTTCCTTTGCTATCTTTATGACTACCGTATATTATTCGACCAATTGCATGGAAAAGGTCTATCCCATTTTCTCTTCCAGATGGAAGACTTGCTTTGTGAGTATTTGGGTATCCTGTTGCCCAATATTCTAACCCGTTGATGGCAGCACGAACATCTCCATATCCAGCTAATATTTTAATAGCCTTGTCAACTTGAAGTCTTGGAATCTTTTTAAATACCGAGGGCTCCTTTGCAGCTATTGCTTTAAGAGCTTTTGCCAATATTGTAACATTTATAGGTCCAAATTTTATACGACTAATTCTCCTATCATAGAGGACCTTCCTTGATAACACTCGTTCGGCTATCAATGAATCGCTGTAGGCCGTTTGCTTGTTGTCTCCGGCTGATACATCGAATTCTGATATGATTAAAATGAATATTGGTAAACTCTTGGGGTTTGCTGGATAATTTATCCACTGTAATAGGGCATTGTTAAATTTCTGCTTGGTTTCATAATGAGTCAAGTTAGGCACATCTTCGACTAAAACTATTTGACGCCTTTGTCCGTGTGTGCTTCCATGAAACAATATTCCAGATAAAAAGTCCTCGAAGGTGTCTGATACCCCTATTCCATCTTGAATTCGATCATGGTTTTGCCATTCGATAATGTCTTTTTGTTCGTATCCCATTTGATGTAGCAGCTGGACAACAACTGATGTTTTGGAACTAGATGGCGGACCAGTGAGTAATAATAGTCTAGGGCATATATAATCTGGTACTAGTGGGTCTATCATTTGATTTAATACCACTTTGACTTCGTTAGCTTTCTTTGGGTTTATGGCCACTGCTGCTAGGTCTGAAGGCATATATTTGGTGATCCATGCTAGGTCTTTTTCGGGTGGCTTTATATCAACAGGGGTAATAGAAGGTGGTTTACTGTTGGTGCTGGAAGAATCACTATTAAAAGATTTGAACTTTATCTTTTTGGAAATTCGAATTGGTTGACTTACAGAGATAGGTCGTTTTGAAGGCACACTCACTGTAGGTTTTGGAGCAGTTCCTAGGCTCAAGAATCCTTCATCATCAGAGTCGGAAAGAAAGTCCTCTATCCCTTCGAGCTCTGGGGGCAGGCTCTTTGTATGAGTTGCAGCAGTCAGGTTTGACAGTTGGGTTTTAGGGGGCATTACAATGATCCAGTTCTCATTATCTACTACTTCCGTATGTTTGAAATTTTGATATTTAGATGTCGTTTCTATAGTACCGGCTTAAACATAACGTTAAGTTAACTTAACTGTAATCAGCTACATGTACATGATCTCGATATTAGGGTTGGTTTAATCTTCGGTTTATTCTCTAGTTGGTTTTTGTTGGCTAAGTTGGAAACTAATTTGTTGATCCATCTATTATTCTTCAGTCTTGAATTGTTTGAAATTTATTTTCTCAAATCAATTGTTTTTGCTTTTGTGGTTGATATATATGCAATATTTTAACGCTTGACTAGTAAATTACCTTACAGCGTACCCGTGCCTGGTACTGAGTGAGAGTATTTATCTTGTTACTGCAGAGAGATCCCAGTGCAGGATTCCTAGTTCTCTTTTTCTGTTTAGTATTATTTGGGGATTGATAGTATCTTTTGTTTCAGATCTTGTCGTTTTTTGATTTCATGTGGAATCACTATAATTGTATGTGAAGCATAATGTGAGGAAGTTAAATGTAGCTTACTGACTGATTGTTAAATATAAATCATATAATGGCAGATTGTGTGCATATTTGGCATGATTATGAATACCCTTGATTCCATATCCAAGGCAACCCCAAGAATTAATCAAATGTCAATACTGAACAGGAAATTAAACATATCTCAATTGTAATTTACAAATAGCCATCAATAGGATCACAACAACTAGAGAGAATGCATGTGATATGTCTCGATTAAAAGATTTTGATTGATTGCATAAGCGATCTTTAAGTTATAGATAAGGTTTAGCTGATCGAAGATACAAACTATGTGGTGTGCAGGTAATACATATGCTTCGATATTTTCCTCTTAGGAATATAGCTAGAACGAATTTTCATTAAGAGGATAATTCACTATTTCTCAAAGCAAAAAGAAAAGAAAAGAAAAAAAAAAAAAAAGACGAAAGTAACTTGCTTATGGTCAATGTAACATTACAACTGCCCCTGGTCAAGGGTTAAATTGATATTAAAGACTTAGAGTTGATGGATGGTAACTATAACATTTTCATATCCATATGTTGTTTTAAAATGACAGAATCAGGCTATCCTATACTGGTTGGCTGGTCACGATTCGAACCTAGCCAAAGTATAAAGAACATACTTGTAACTGGGGGCGGTGGCTTTATGTGAGTTGTTCTAACATAGACTTCGTGGTTATCAAACTAACAGCAGAGGATCATGGTTAATCCGACATCTGGTTGTTACTTATCCTGAATATAAAATAATATGTTATGACAATATGGGATACTGCTCATCAACAAATAATATAGACATCCTTCGAAAATATCCTAATTTTGTATTTGTTCAAGGAGATATAACGAAAGCTGAGCAGGTCGACAAGGCCTTCGAAACATACCATGTGGACACAGTCTTGCATTTAGCAGCTGAGAGTCATGTAGATCATTCATTTGGCAATCCTTATAAATTCACCATAACCAATGCTCTTGGGACTCAAGTAATATTAGAGGCTGCAAAAAAATATCAAATCACCAGATTCGTTCACATGTCGACAGATGAAGTATACGGAGAAGTTAAAGAGAATGATCAAGATCTTGGTGAATCTTCAATTCTAGTCCCTACCAATCCGTACGCAGCTTCCAAGGCAGCAGGGGATATGCTTATTAGTGCGTATCTTAAAAGTTTCAATTTACCGGCGATAATTGTACGATGTAATAACGTGTATGGACCACATCAGTTCCCAGAGAAGATCATTCCCAAGTTTATCTGCCTGTTAAACCGGAAGCAAAAGTGCTTCCTTCACGGGGATGGAATGAACACAAGAAGATACCTATATGCAGGTGACGCTGTAAGTGCTATTGACACGATTTTACACAAAGGAACAATAGGTACTATTTATAATATCGGCACTTCCGATGAAAAGTCCAACAAGCAAGTATTACAGGAACTACTACACCAGTTTTCTTTGGACGGAGATAATCCAGAAGTTTTTAAAAACCATGTTGAATTTTCAAGGGATAGGCCCTTCAACGACCTTCGATATGCTATTAATAGTTCTAAGCTTCAACAATTAGGATGGTCACCAAGAACCTCATTCGAAGAGGGACTAAAGATTACTAAAGAGTGGTATGTAAAGTATGGAGAAACATGGTGGGGGAATATAGATGACATTTTACTTCCTTTTCCTGAAGTGGGATTGGATAATAAGCTTTTTATAGACACTGAATGATATATATATTTATACGTATTGATGAATTTATGATTTCGATTAAAAATAATTCAATAAAAAACAAAAAGATAAGAAAAAAAGAATGCTCCGTGGGAGGATCGAACTCTCGATCTTGAGATAACACAAATGCACTGGCAATTATGAGACTCACGCTCTACCAACTGAGCCAACGGAGCTTCTTGCCTTTCTGTAAGGGAACGGATCTGAATTGAGATCGGTTCTTAGTATTATCACTAAAAGGGGTGATAATGTTGAGATTAAAATAAGTATATTATATTGTAAGGGAACGGATCTGAATTGAGATCGGTTCTTAGTATTATCACTAAAAGGGGTGATAATGTTGAGATTAAAATAAGTATATTATACTCTTAATATTCGTATTACAAATATTAATTGATTTCTAAATAAATACAGATATCAAGACTATTTATAGTTAAGAAAATAAGAATAATTATTTTCAAGAAGATTCCGGAAGGAACCAACACAATGGTAACTTCAGAAGGTTTCACAGCCATGTATTCTAGAATGATTGTATTCAAGATTAGGTTTAAGAAATCAGGGTTGATTTCTTACACTTGCCTCCTTTTAAGACTGAACGTCCTCGTTCAGCAGTTCAGCTTCAGCTCGGGATTTTAAAAGGAGAGTGTCGACAAATTCAGAGGGAAACCAAGAACGTAATTCTTGCAAAGGTATAGCAGTAGATTGAGTTGGATCACAAAATTTCCAATTAACAAAGACAAAAACACGACCACGAGAATCTTTCATAATACCAACAACTCTATCGATTTCATTGCGACGCATACTAGCTTCAGAGACATGAATTGGAACATTTTGACCA
>JAJMBN010000121.1:0-50235 GCA_030572735.1 Sugiyamaella mastotermitis
CTTTCTAGAACTCCCATGGAACAATCACATATATATGTTTCTGTAACCCTGTTCATTCTTTTATAATGTTCCCCAATCCAAACATGGCCGGATCGAAATTGCACGATTTTAGACAAATTAGGAATAATCCCAACATTAACAATATACATAGATATACGAATGTAAGGGCCGTTTATCAAAAAAAAGGTTGTATAGTGTAGTGGTGATCACTCCAGATTTTGATTCTGGTAACCCCGGTTCGATCCCGGGTACGACCTTAAAGATTAATCCATACTACGGTTGTATAGTGTAGTGGCTATCACTCCAGATTTTGATTCTGGTAACCCCGGTTCGATCCCGGGTACGACCTTATTTTTTTTTTTCTTTTCCACTAAATTCGAATGTATTGTACGCATTTGTTAGCTGTCACACAAATCGAAAGCGAAAGCTATCAGGAACACAAGCCGGAGGGAGACATTATCATTTTCTTCGCAACAAACAATTAGCCCTAGAAGATACATAAATGCCTTACCCTATCACTGCCTACATACAACAGTCTAAGTTAAGTTACACGTCCTACAACTCCTCACTATATATAGGACAGAATTTAGGCTATTGTTCCAATTATATATTCTAACAAACTGCTATGTTTAATTTAGGAAGATCAGGAAATAATGGCGGTATGAATTTCAGTCGACCACAACCTTCCCCCAGAAGCCATGCTGCCCCGCCTGTCGCAAGTGGAATTGAGTTGCAAGTTGAAAACGCACCTGATGTCAGCTACGTCTTAGATAATGTTGTTGCTGTCCCACCTGGAACTTTCCCAGACGGTCAAAACGTCATTATCGATGGATCCCATGTTGTAAAAGTCAGAGTAGCCAAGGAATTTGCTGGTAGAACCGCTATTGGTGCCGGTCAACCCATGAGAGATTGGGCTCGATGGTCGATCCGTCAACCAGTACATGTGGCACCATATGATATCTTTGCTTCAGGAAGCGGGAAAGTATATCTCGGATCAATGAACGTAGAAATCGATCTTCATTCAAAGAACAAGACTTATAATGGCCCTCTAGAACAAGCTCCATTGGCCAAGCGAATGCACTTTTTATTTAACGAACAAATTCTTGTTGCTGGACAGACTCTGTACATGGAAATGACCGGAACTACATTCAAATTAAAGGTATTATCAACTCAAGTTGTTGATCTCGGAACTAAAGCTGAAGATGAAATTCTAGACAGTAGAGGAAAGGTCGAAAGAGGTATATTTATGGATCAAACTGATATCACATTCTTTAAAGCTGCTGGCAGTACTCTAGACTTGAAGTCAGCCGACAACAAGCCCCGGGCTAATATGATTTTACAACCAAACTTCCGTTTCGAAGATATGGGAATTGGTGGATTAGATGACGAATTCAATACCATTTTTAGAAGAGCATTTGCTAGTAGAATCTATCCTCCTAGAGACGTTGAGAAGTTAGGAATCAAGCATGTCAAGGGTCTGCTCTTATTTGGCCCCCCCGGTACTGGTAAAACTTTAATCGCCAGACAGATTGGTAAGATGTTGAATGCTGTCGAGCCTAAGATCGTGAATGGCCCTGAAATGCTTAACAAGTATGTCGGTGGTAGTGAAGAGAATATTAGAAACCTTTTCAAAGATGCCGAAGCTGAATACAAGTCAAAGGGTGATGAGTCTTCATTGCATATTATCATCTTTGATGAATTAGATGCTGTATTCAAACAAAGAGGTAGCAGAGGTGATGGAACCGGGGTTGGAGATAATGTTGTAAATCAGTTATTGGCCAAGATGGATGGTGTTGATCAGCTGAATAACATATTGGTCATTGGTATGACCAATAGAAGAGACTTGATCGATGCTGCATTGCTTCGTCCGGGTAGATTCGAGGTTCAATTAGAAATCTCTCTTCCAGATGAGAAGGGAAGGCGTCAAATCTTCACTATTCAGACTGCAAAGATGAGAAAAGAAAAGAAGCTAGCATCCGATGTATCAATCGAAGAACTTGCAGCACTAACAAAGAACTTCTCTGGTGCTGAAATCGAGGGTCTTGTCAAAAGTGCTGCAAGTTTTGCCTTGAATAGAAACGTGAAAATGGATCCCAAGAAGGGTATTACATTTGATAAGAAGGAAGTTCTTGTCACTAGAGCTGATTTCCTCAAAGCTCTTGAAGAGAACAAGCCAGCCTTTGGTGTCAGCGAAGAAGACTTGGCCGCTAATATCAGAGGTGGAATAATCAAATACTCACCCTACATTGAACAAATCTTGTCACAGGGTGATAAGCTTATCGCTCAAGTTAAACAAAGTGATCAATTCCCATTGATTTCCGTCCTTATGCATGGACCACCTGGCTCTGGAAAAACTGCCCTTGCTTCTGCAATCGCATTATCGTCAGGATTCCCATTTATCAAGCTTATTTCTGCATATGCCATGATTGGTATGTCTGAAGCGAACCGAATTTCATATCTTAGCCAAATGTTTCAAGATAGTTACAAGTCACCCCTCAACGTTCTTGTAGTAGATCAAATTGAAGATATTTTAGATTGGGTTAATATTGGACCTAGATTTTCTAACGGTGTCTTACAGACCATCAAGGTTTTCCTCAGAAAGCTTCCTCCTAAGGATCGGAAATTGATCGTGCTTGCCACTACCTGCCACAGAGATATTCTTGATCGTATGGATTTGTTGAAATCCTTTAACAAGGAGATTTATGTTCCCAGTGTATCCAGTGTTGATGATCTTAGTCACATCTTTGAACAAGTTAATTTCCTTGAGCCTTCAAGCAGAGTTCATGCCATTAAGCTTATTCAAGAGGAGACTCAATCAACTGTATTAGGAGTTGGAATCAAAAATGTCCTTTTCAATATCGAAGGTGCTAAGTTAAGTGGACGAGAGAATCAATTGAGTGAGTTTGTTGATCTTACTGTCAGAGATATTAACAACAAACCTGGAAAATACCAGCCAGATTTTTAAAAGTATACATAAAAAATTCAATTAATTGCTATTTAATTATTAATATCAATTATTATTATCATTATTAATAATTAATATAGATACGATATTATCGAGGAATTGTAGGAGACCTATTATAAGTTTTTCGCACTAGCTGACTATCTTCATGTGGGACTTCAGTAGAACAAGGTAGAAGAACACTGCTGGCTTGAGACTGAGAATTGGAAGGACCATTATTAAATTCAGTTCTAATATCATCTTGCTTATATACCAATTCTATTCTTCTAGGTGCTTGCCTCTCAACTCTATATAAGTTGGAAAGATTGTCAAATTTAATATCCATTATTACTAGCGCAAGAACCAACCCCTTTGCTCCAGCAATACAATAAAAGACTAAACTTGAAAGACATACTAAAAACCGATAATGCATTACAATTGAAGGAATTTCCGAAGATACAATTAATTCCCTCCAACTTTCAAAGCTATTAGGGAATAAAACGTCAGGTTCTTTAGGTAATAGGAATTCCATTGCAACGCCATTCAAAAAAGGAGATGAAGTCTTTAAATCCTCTCCTTTTACTTTATTACTTGTGCTGCTACCACTCTCAGAGGTACGATTTGAACAAGATCTGGCAATATTAACAGGAGTAGTAGAATCGGAAATTTGAGCTGGCAAGCCCGTATGTTGGTGACTTGGCAGCTCTGGCATTTTGAGGCCCCGCTTCTTTTTAAACAGGCGAATAAACTTCATTTCCAACTATAAAAACTTACTTCACAGTATAATACAATGGGAAAAAATGACTTGTCCTTTCAACTTTGTTGATTCAAGTTTCCATAAGGTGCATATTCAACATGCTTCATTTGGAAACAACTATTCAAACACTTACTAAATTCAGCGTAGAAAAGATCTCATTAACATTTCGGCTAAAACATATACAACATAAGTATTTCAAAGTATCAATTATGAACAAGTAATAATAATCATTAAGAGAAAAGACAAAAACTATTGTTGTTCATTTCCTCCACTAACAATGAGCATCAAGAACACTGGGATAATATAGATCCAGTATTTTTGGAGGAAAGTCTTTTCCACTGGTGGCTCAGCCATTTTATTCTCAACCAATTTTATAGGTTCCTTCAAGGAAGGCAAAGGTCCTTGCTTGGTAGATGCAATAGAGGCAACAGTACCATTGGATGCAGTAGAATAATCAAGGCCAATAACATCTCTATTATCAAAGTAAAGTGTAAAGCTCTCGTTAGCCCCTGAGATCAAATTAGCCAATTGAAGGCAGCTGAACTTTTCGCTGTTATCTAAAACTCCAATACATGCATATCCTTCAAAAGAATAATCAGGAGAAGCACTATAAGAAGCAGTCTTGCTTAACAAATCATAGGTAACAACACCCTTTGACAAGACTTGATCAGAAGAGAGAGGTTGCACATAGACAGACACTTGACCTTCTTGAGCAAGAATGCAATTTAAAATAGAAACAATCACTAATAATATGCTGATCATTTTTAACTAAATGCCGACAATTGTGAATAAATAGATACTAATATAATAATATTAAGAATAACCTGATGCCTTTGATATGTTCCAATGATGATAGTGTAGCGCCTATCGTCATTGATGTTAGGAACATTGGCTGTCAGTAACAGCTGTCACTAAGTAGTATCTAGCACTAACAGTTGAAGCCGTTAAGCCTCACCAGTTTGAGTACTCTATGATTGGCTGACGGACATTTTTCAATCAACCCAATATTTTAATCAATATTCTTAATAGACTTCGGGGACATCTGTATCATACATATCGTATATTATAAAAATGGCTTCTCCTACTGTCAATGTAAGTGGAGTGTAAGGATTGGAAGAGATGAATAAAGATACTAATAATATAGGTTTTAAGATGGTCTGTTTTCGGGGCAGGAATTGCTTACGGATTCGTTCACAACAACTCTTTAGCTTCCACTGCTGCTAAGGAAGCTGCTGCTAAGGAATACGCCAGAAAGGAGAGCTTAATCAATCAAGCCAAGGCCAAGTACGCTGAGTTGCACAAGAAGCCCTCTACCGGTGTCATTTCTGACATTTCTGACCCTAACTTCGACCTTGAAAAGTACCTTGAGCACGCTCTCAGCGAGTAAGCACCCACCATGTAATGAAGTCATCAACATCCGGTTGAATTTATTACATAGAAAATCAATAATTTCTGTTTTAGATGATTGTGTATTTAATGCATTGTGTATGTTTTATCCAAATGGGCTTCGTGGTTTTATACAAATTATGGGGTCGATGAATAATTATAATTTATTTTCGCTTCTCAATTTTTTTCTTCTTCTTCTCCTCCTTAATATTTACAACAGAAAAAAAAAAAGAAAATTAGCTATTTACATACACGGATATTATTGATCGTATTATCGTCTAACCTTGTCATATACAAGACCAGGTCCAAGTCCAAATTTTTCTCTGACTTCATCAGTACTCAAATCGTATTCACATCTCCAAACATGAGCTCCAACAGGATCCAATTGATGAGTAGAAACGAAGCTTCGAATATCGAAGTCTTCTCTTTGTAATGATTCATCTTCAGGTTGTATGTCAAGTCTTCTGATCTCACCTGGCTTAGTAGCTTGTCGGAATGCCCACACACAATATCTGTGAGTAGGAGCATTCTTTTCAGGGTGTGGAGGAAGGAATGGTACCAATTCATTAGCCTTCTCCAAATAGACCTTGGGATCGGTATTAGATAAAGGAATGTTGGTAACAGCCCAGTGTAATGTAGTACTGAAAGAATCGTTAACAAGATCAGGAGTATCAGGATCAACAATCAATACAGTATATAAACTATCATCAGGAATCTCCTCATATTCCTGGATTTTGAGAATAGGAGTTCGACTACAAACAGAATTTCGAAGAATCTCACCAGGGGTAACCCATTTGTTTATAAATGTAGGGAATTGTAAGCTAACTGCTGCTCTAGGCTCAATTGTTGGCAAAGTATCAGGGATAACATGTAGTTGCTCAATTCTCTGCAGCATAATCAACATGTCATAAGCCTCCCAATCTCTTCGAGCAAGGTGTCGGTAAACTGGTTGCTTCATGTCGAATAATTTCATTCTATAGTTATATTGAACTTCAGGGTCGTTTAATTCAGCCCGGACAAGATGCTTGTGATACTCTGCTTGTAATTCATTCTTTTGAGCTTCATCTTCAGCAGCCTTTAGAGATTCCTTCAACTCATCAGCCAACTTGTAGTGTCGAGACTTCTCTTTTTGAATAATCTCATATGCTAAGGGAAATGCTTCAGATAAACCTTCTGGGCTTTTGTAGGCCATTCGTGCTCTCTTGGTTCGTAATGAAGGGGGCCCATCATGCCACTTTCCTTCCAAAACAGCCGACCTCATCTTCGGGTTATGGATTTTAAGTGATTCTACAGTAGAAGCAGAAGCAGAAGCAGAAGAATAACTTCTACTGGCTGCTCTGCCAATAGTTTTTATCTGACCTCGAATCATGTTGGTGGATCTGAATAAAAAGTACCTTTTTTTTTTATTGTCTTCTTACCAACTCTAAAATATATACATCCAATCTCGAAAATTTCACCACGCCGCAGTCAAAACGGCTCAATCAAATTACCCTAACATCTACAACTTCACTATCAACCTCCTAGTGCGGTACTACCCGCATATGAAACTATATGTGTTGCAGGACACAATTAATTAATATAAATTGCTTGTCAAGATACTGACAGCCTACAAATATTAAGAACAGTTATGTTAAGGCAATTGAGTGGGTGGTCTTGGTATACTGCATTTGGTTTTGCGTATTTCATTGCAGTTGGTAAAGCTTTCAGCGTCTTTGAGGATCTATTCTTCAATCCTCAGTATGACGTTTCAATATTAGACGGCATCACCAAAGATGATTATATATCAATAGACGAAGCACACGAAATTTTGGAAAATCAGCTTCAAAACCAGCTTATACAGTATGATGGTGCTTCAGAGAAGTTAGAAGATCTAGGCTTATACCAATACGAAGTAGTTGGTTTGAAGGATAAGGACTATTTGTGTGCAATCCCACGACAACTGAGAACTGAAGAACAGATTTCTAATTGGCCACATCATATGCTTCGGACTGATCATTGGTTATCTGATACAAATAAAGATATATCAGAAGCTGATAATACTGATCCTGAAAATTCCGATGCTTCATTATTGCTGGCAAAGTCCCGTGCTATAGAACTTCTAGAACCTTTGCAGAATAAGTGTATCTACGGATTCCCTGGTGGATATTTTGTATATGCAGTTTGCTTTGGAAAAGAGGTCCAGCAATTTCATCCTGAGCTTCCTATTGGTGCAGTACCAAAGCCTTCTAAAGATGGTCTTTCATTTGTTCTAGGAAAGTTCCAAAGTTCCAATGAAATCACCGAAGTCAAGTCTGATAACCGCACACTATATGTTTCTCAAATTGCATCTGATGGAAGTGAGTGTGATTTGATAGGAGGAAGTCGATCAGTAGAATTGGAATATTATTGCAATCCCAAGATCAATACAAACAACATTATATCCATTAAAGAGGTGAAAACGTGCCATTACAAGATAGTTATACATAGTCCTAACTTGTGCAATGATGCCATCTTTAGACCCCCTAAAGAACCGGGTGTGCATGATATACAGTGCAAGCGTATAATTGTTGGAGCTCGACCAAATGATCAAGCCTATGATTCGACACAAGAAGCCAGATTGCTAACCCCTGAGTCTTTAATCTTTAGAAAGGCTTCCACAGTCGTTGATTATATAATGCAATTTGGAGTAAGCAAGAAACTCTCTGACAGCTTATTTGATGATAGCTCTATTGGAAAAGATGATCAGAAACAGGATATTCTTCTCGTTCAGGCTACTTCTAATGAGCAAACTGTTTTAGTTGGTTATGACGATTCAGTTATTATTGTTTCCCTTGTTTCCATTGATGATGATGACGACATGGATATAGTTTTAAACTATGTTGCTTCCACTATTGTGAAACAGATAAGTGCAGGTGAATTCTCATATAATGATCAACTTGTTGATGGAACCCAAGACTTTGAACTCATAATTCCAATTCAGGGCTCTAAAGGCGACCAGATAGGCGATGTTGAAATCGTGGTAAAAGACGGATTTGCCCACTTAACTGTAGCTAGTATCGATGCAAATGAAGATGAAGACTCAGCAGACAGCGCTATTGTTGATGAGTCAAATCATGAAGAAATGGCACCTGAATCAAATGATGGACTTGCAAAAATAAATGATGGGATGGATGAAGGGTCATCTAAAGAAACATCAATTAAAAACCCAGTTATCTTAAACTCAGATAAAATTCATAAAGGCAATGAAGGCGAAACTATTCAGGATGAAACAGAGCAGGATACTGTGCAAGAGCCAGTACAAGAGAAGACGGCATTTGATTCATCTGATATTAGATCGAATGTTGTCGATGGAGAAATCAAAGACACTGAGTACAATGACGAAGATGAAATGAAGCAAAAATCGACGGAAAATTAAACTATTGTTCTTATATATATCTTATTCATGTTATTCATATACACATTATACCTATTTAAGCATCACTACATAGTTAATATACAATTTCATAAATCAAAATAATGAATTGATTGAGTCATCATGAAGATCGAAATCAGCATCGAGATCATCAGAAGGTGGTAGCACTTGGTCACTGACGATATCTACAGCTTGGGATTCTTGTGGCTTGGACTGAACCGGAGCATCATGATTCTTCTCTGGTAGAAAGAATGCATTCTTTACATGTCGTTTCTTGGTTCCAGCTATCTTACCAGTAGGAGGAAGCTTGGGCCGGATATTTCTTTGTTTTGTAGGAAGCTTATCACCCTCAAGCAAAACATCAGAGTTCAAACCATCGAACTTAGATATAAAGAACGGCCGGAGTAAGCCAATTTGGGATTGTGCCATTTTAATATCCATGGAAGGATAATCCGGAACTTGTAATAATTTATCAGTGTTGACTGGCTGATCATTTTGCATGCTGTAAGAATTACTGAGACGACTATGCAATAAATGGAAAGGTACTGTCGAAGTTAAGAGTCCAAACTCCTTATCTAAACCAAGTTCTCTAAATCCAAAGAAATCATCTCCAATTTCAGTGGAAAAGTCTCCATTTAAGAATTGGTCACTATCATCAGTGAATTGACGATCATTGAGTTCAGCAAAACCTGGTCTAAGCAGATCAGCCATGAAAGTTGTAAGCTTTCTTTTCAACTCTTGCAATTTGACTCCATGTTTTTCAACATCGTCTCGAATATAACTGTCAAGGGACCATAGACTTTCGATACCATTTTGCCGTAAAGCACTGAGGACAATATCTTCCATAGACATATTATCCTTAAATGTTTCTAGAAACAATGCCATTACTCGCCCAAGCTTCATTAAATAATCGCCAGCAATTTCGCTTAATGCATCTGAAGCCATTTGTTCGCTAACCTCAAAACCACTATGCATAGCTATTTTAGCGACTGCTCTTTTGAGTCCAGCAGCAGATACTTCTGCATTAAATGGATCATGAGTGGGGAGTCTTGATATCAAGTCTAAGTCCAACTCTTGGATTTCCAAGGGGTTGTAGCCTTCTATCTGATTTACATGCATATAAGCCTGTTGCTGCATTTGCCTAATAAGTGCAATTTTAGAACATAATTTTCGGATTTGTTGAATTTCTGCCAAGTTGGAGTGATATTTTTGGGCTAAACCAGACCCAACAATAAAATTGGAACTAGGAATATTATTGGCAGTAAAGCCACTAAGTTTTTCAGACTCTTCAGGGTCATCTTCATCCCCATCAAAAATCTTATAATAAGTTAAATTTTCTGGTAGTTCTGGCAATCCAGCAGTCACTTCATATTCAGAAATGAATGGATGTCGGTCAGTCTCGAAAGACTCTAATAAACTTCTGTTTTGAAACAATTTTTCTCTATGCTCTTCTTCTTGTTCAGATTTGAAAGTATTTTGCAATATCACATTGAATTTTGTCATTGAAGAAGGTTTACGAAGAGCTGCAGCGGCATCAACTTGAAGCTTGTCCTCTGCAAAATAGTCGCTTCTCTTGGTGCAGTAAAGTGCCCTTTGCTTGGAATAAGCATTCTGCCAAACCTGAGACTCCACATCCATTTCGTAAACCTGATCTCTACTTTCTTCTTTCAGAGTTTCATTAAGCTCATTATCAATATCTGGACCGGGAGTTGGAGTGGAATAACCTCCGTCAAGTTTATGGAATGGACTAGCTTTGGCCACAGTTGGAGTTCCAACCGCAGTAGCACTACCAATAGACGGTTTCTGATCTGCACTTGAAGGAGTGAATGGAGGCGGAATACCACCCGTACCAGTAGATTGGGCTGTTTCCTCTTCCTCATTATCAAGCTTTCGTTTTTTACCCTTAGATGAGTGCTTACTAGCCATACCTCTACTTCCCCGCTCTCCATCTCTATCTGCAAAAACTAAAGAATTAGATGCATTGACATCAGAAGATTCCTTTTCAGCCTTAGCATCCTCAGCCTCTACTTCAACCCTATCTCGAACTTCAATATCAGGTATGAGGGGTATTAAAGTAAGGGTCCTACGTTGCATTGCAAACGCATGGGCTCTTAAGAAGTGTCGTGGATCCGTATTATAGGTTAAACAGTTTTGCCAAATGAGCATCAAGTCGTCAACAAATTCTTTCTTATTTTTGTATTGAAACCCTTTTAATTTCTTCATCACAGTATTCAAATCCATAGGATGTTTGATAACTGTAAAGTAATTAGGCGCATCTCTTTTATTAACCTTGTTCAGGAAAGCAGTAGAATGAGCGGTATATCCTCGTAATTCCAATACAACCTTCTCTGCAGCTTCATATAATTCTTCCTGACCAATTTTGTCCTCACTGGCCCATTTAGATCTATTTTTCCTTACATCCATGATAAGATTTTTCAGTTCTAAATCAGTAAGGGATAACTCTTCTCGCTTGGAATCAATAGTTGCTAACAAATGTTTTAAACTTAGATTGGCAGCACCAAATGTTGCAGTGCTAGCCATTTTGTCGACATTAGTTGATCCATTCATAATATCAGAGTTCATTTGCCTGTCAGATTCTTCTAGTTTACGTTGCTTAAGATTGTTTTCACGATCGTTGTCAAACAGGTGATATACTTTGTTGAAGTTACTGATTGAATCCTTCACTCTTCTGGGAGGTTCAGCTGATTCATTATCTATTATTGTCACTGAATTATTAGTACTTTTCTAAACATCGTTCAACAACCAACTTACCTTTTATAATCATTCTTCCTAACTCATCACGAGGAAATTCATCCCTGTCATTATCATTATTATTTGTGTCATGTTTGTTATTGGTTTTATCTTCTTTTTCATCATCGTCGTCTTCATCAAAGTCGTAGTCATCATCAACTTCGCGAACTTTATTAACAATTTGCTGTTCAGAGCCAGAAGCTGATTGAGACGCATCAACTTCAAATACTGACGAATCAAAATCAAAAGTCATATTCTTTCCAATAGAGGGGTATAAAAAGGCTAAACTCTTTTCATAGAGCATATATCGGACACGAAATGCGAGTGCTAAAGAATCGAGTATAACGACAGATTCATGGGATTCAGTGATAGCTGGAGTCTGTTGTCGTAAGCCACCAATCTCGCTAGACAATGGAGCAGCACTCATGGATCTAACTCTATTTTTCTGATCTTGTGAATTTGAATCAATACCAATTGCAGTTGGTTGTGGTGTATTGGCAAATCTACCAACAGCAGTGGGATTACCAGCATCAGAGGCATGGATAGTAGGAGTACCAGGAGTAGAGTCTCTGATAGCTTTCCGACCATTGGTATCCTGAGAAACAGGAATATTATCTCTATGGGACACATAACAAGCGACATCTCCTTTTAAAAAGTTAGCCCAAATTTCTCCGCCCTTGTCGACTACTAACTGGTAGACCTTATGTTCTTGGTTGGATAAATACGCCGCCCATGACCCTTGAGATTCGATATCTCGCGCCAGTTTTAATAGCCTAGCAGGGTCATCGGATGACCACAGTTGCAATAATTTAGAATTCTCCATATTGTCGACTGTGGGTCCGAGCTTTGAGATTGTAACTTGACGGCCAAGAATAATGTTAATAGTAAGAAATGAAAGTATGGAGTTCAAGTGAGCCTTTCAAGTAGATGGTGGAAACTAGGTTAGGGTTCTTGAGACCTGAAATGTCGAAGAGTTGATACACATGTAGCTAGATATTGTCCGATAAACTTTATTTTTTATTATAACTGTAAAAAAAAAAAACAATCTTGAGGTAAAGCGTATACACGTATTTCAAATAATGATATTTAATTTTTTGTTTGTTGTGGTGAACTACCTAGAGGTTTACACGATAAGAAAAGGTATAACCATTAGTTTATTATTGATATGTACACATACAATACAGTATTATTATACAGTTAAGTAATTGATTGATTTGGTCATTTAGATCTTTCCCTTTAACAAATTGGCAACAATGTTGACAGCAGAGATTCTAACAGTCTTAAAGAAAGACCAGAAATCAAAAGTAGAAGTAAAGGCTTCAATCATGCCGAAAGGCAACATAGTAGGGATCCAGCCTTGAGCCAACTCTAATGCCCAAGCATCAGCAGGCATTCTATATTGCTTGTTGGCACCACAGGGAAGGTGGTGAGAGTCACCAGGTAAGTAAACCTCGGGTTGTCGAGCATTAGGATAAGCAGCAGTTTGTTCACCGTGTAAAATAAGGAAGTAGTCATCAGCAAAGTGTGTTCCAGTATGGCCCTCAGTACCAACAGCAGTACCAAAGAAGATCAAGTATTCGGAAATAGAAGCGTGGAGGACAAGCATAGAACCCATTGCATTACCAGCATTGTTGAAAACCCATTCGCTGTCATCATATTCGTTAATGAAACCAGGATATTCAGCACTTAATCTAGAATGCATTTGTTGAAGAATAACCGAAGAGTTAGCACCAGAGTAATCGCTAAGAACCTCTTTACCAATTTCTTGCAATCTCAATCTGTCAAAAATGTAAGCTTGAGGAAGGATGTTAGTCTTGACAAAAGACAAAATGTAGTAAAGTCCTAAGACAACCACTGATAGAAATCCAACGAAATACATTGTGAATATTCTATTTAACCACTAGGATTCTCTGTATACAGCAAAAAATTAGCAAATATTGGATATCTTTTGCAAGATATAAATAGTTGGTTAGGCAGTGCAAAAGGTAAGTTTTCAAACTTCTAAGTTTAACTAATTGGTGTGTGTATTGTGTGGATTAGGCTCAGGAGAAAACTATGTCTGGATTAGGAAAGGGAGATGCAAGCGTCGGTTTGATCGTTTAGCTGCAGACTACCGAGAGCGCTTCGAGCGGTTAGTAGGATCAATCTTGTAATATAAAGTTAAACTAGTTATCTTAACTGTTAGCGTTAATTAATGTAAAAATAGCAATAAATAAACGATTTAAAATAATTCAAATAAATAATATTATATTTTAACATTTGTATATATAAATAAACTATAATCGTGACTCTATAGGTTACATATTTCATATACAACGGCTTCATAGGCACCTAAGGTACCTTCAACATGACTGGGGTTGCTACTAAGCAAGAATTTGCCCATGGATTCATAATCGATGTTCTTCTCGGTAAAGTTGAGTTTAACTAGCAAACTCTTTCCTGACTCACTTGTCTTGGTATAACTAAATACATCGGGATTCTTGTAGTCTACTGTCTTAAACTCTCCATATACAGTCTCATCTTGATAAGTATTTCTAAACTTAAGCATGTGCTTCCAGAATGTTAAGGTACTGTATGGGTCGTGTATTTGTTGCTTGACATTTATTTCCTTGTAGTTATCATTAACTCTCATCCAAGGTTTACCAGTGGTAAAACCTCCATGTTCACTGTCATCCCATTGGACAGGTGTTCGGTTACTATCTCTTCCAATATTACGAAGGAAGTTCATAGTTCTCTTCATCTCGGAAGCTTCGTTTCCAGTCCTTTCCTTGACAATATCATAAACAGACTGGGAGAATACATCCTTGTATTCCTCAATAGGCCAAGTATCAGGGATGTTGATCATACCTATTTCCTGACCTTGGAATAAGAACAATGTACCAGATAAAGTAGCAAGGAATACTGCCAATAATTTGGAGCTTGCAACTCGGTATTCGCTGCTATCAGACAAAAATCGTGAAATAGATCGAACACTATCGTGGTTTTCTAAAAATGCAGTAGTCCATCCATCAGTACCAACGATCAATCGTTGCCATTTGGATGTGATATCTTTGAATTCTTGAAGTGGTACTTTATCTATTGTCATTTGAATTCGATTTTCTCCACTTCTCATCAAATCAAAGATAAATACCATGCTGAGCTCTTTTTGCTTCTCTCCAACATATCCTAAAACACGTTCATAAGATTTTTCTCCTCCTTCTTGACATTCACCAACAGTGAAACAGTCATACTTGGAGAAGGCCACTTCGTTCATTTCTTTCATAATTTCATGCAGTTGAGGACCTGCTTCGACAAGTTCTCCAGGGTATTGGAATTCAGAATAAGGATCGGAAATGGGAGCATCTGGCAAATTATGAGGTTTGCTGTAAATTTCAGCGGTATCAATTCTAAATCCATCGACACCCTTTTCTAACCAGTATATAATTGCATCATTGTAAACAGCTTGCCGTACTTCATGGTTCTCCCAGTTGATATCAGGTTGCTCAGGACAGAACAAATGTAAATAATATTCTTGAGATTGTTTATCCCACTCCCATGCACTTCCTCCAAAGAAACCAGCCCAGTTATTTGGTGGGCATCTTTCTCCTTTTTCATTATATTTAGCAGGACGCCAGATATACCAGTCTCGCTTACTAGATTGTTTGGATTGTCGACTCTCTTTGAACCAAGCATGTTGGTCAGATGTATGATTAACCACTAAATCAAAGATAATCTTCATTTCTCTGTTGTGGCATTCTTTGATAAGTTCATCACAATCATCCATAGTACCATATCTAGGATCAATGGCTTTGTAATCGGAGATGTCATAGCCCATATCAATCTGAGGGGATTGATAGTGAGGAGACAACCAAATTATGTTGATACCCAAGTCTTTCAAATAGTCGAGTTTACTGATCAATCCTTGGATATCTCCCACACCATCACCATTGGAATCCTTGAAACTACTTGGATAAACTTGGTAAACAACAGCATGCTTCCACCACTTCTTGTTTGTTTGATTTTGTTGCTGAAGTCCATCTTGATAATCTTTAAATTCAACCATATTTTATTACTTAATGGTCTGAATGAAAATGAAAAAAAAGCACCATCCAGCTGCTATATTGTTATATATCTACGAAGCATCAAGGCAGCACAAGTCGGTCCGAGAAATATCTCTATTTTTATTCCTCGCGTACCATCTCCATGATTATAATAATTTCATAAGCCTAACAATGACTCAACATGATATCTCCGGAACACCACAAAATTTATGTCGGACCGAGTGCTTACCCCAGGAATCAGCGTATTATCGTATCGTAATTTATGCGGAGAAATACGTTGAATTATCGAAATTCAAAAAATTTCACTACAACACATAGTACTCGGACCGACAAATCTGCAAGGCTCTACATATTTTCAGATATCAAATGATTTTGAGTTAGCTATCCCTAGCTAATGACAAGCTTTCAGCTGCAGCTATTTGCAGGCTTTAGCCGCTTAAAATTTCGAAATCACGGAAAAATGGTGGGGCATACCGGAAGAAAATTTTCAGAAACAGCAGGTTAGTGTCGAATTAGGCAATATTAACTCAAGAAAGGACCGGGGAAAAAATACCAGATTTTACCCCTCGCATTGAAACAGTGGATATTTGTAAAATATTGAGGTAATACGAGATTTTAATGGGCATTACAGAGCCAATTAAATCGATTCCGGGGAAAATCCCATGGGGTATTGTTTCTGCCAAAAATCCTGTGGGTGCATGATTGAACGGTAATTAAATATGCCTTACAAACAGAAACAGGAAGGTGGGGAACAGAGACTTAGGAAGTCCGATATTGAGCTATATGAATCTTAAAGTCTATATATATATATATAGACATATTGTTCTTCTTTATGATAATTTTTATTTATTATAGTCAAACAATAGCGCACAAAAACATAAAAGATGGCTACTGAAAAGGCTGATAATGCTATGTTTGAGGATAGTCGCGACGACTATCTCAAGTCAGGTATTACCACAGAAGACGCTAGAATCGCCAATCAAGCTGATCATGAATTAACTTTATGGCAGGCTGTTAAGTTATATCCCAAGGCTATTGGATGGTCTATGTTATTCTCAACTGCTCTTGTTATGGAAGGTTACGATTTATGCTTATTAGGATCATTCTATGCTTTCCCAGCTTTTCAAAGAAAGTACGGCATTGCCGATGGTACAGGAGGTTATCAAATTCCTGCTAAATGGCAAACTGGCCTTACTTGTTCGAGTTCAGTTGGTGAAATTATTGGTTTATTTTTAGCCGGTGTTGTATCCGAACGCATTGGTTACAGATGGACTTTAATTCTTTCACTCTTTTTGGTTATTGCTTTTATTTTTATTACTTTTTTTGCTCAAAATGTTCAAACTCTTCTTGCTGGTGAGATTCTATGTGGTATCCCATGGGGAGTCTTCCAAACTTTAACTACTACTTATGCTGCATCCGTTACTCCAACTGTCCTTCGTGCTTATTTAACTACTTATGTTAATTTATGTTGGATTTTTGGACAATTGATTGCCTCAGGAATTCTCAGAGGTTTAGTTAACGAACCTGAAAGTTTCCAATGGGCTTATAGAATCCCATTTGCTGTACAATGGGTTTGGCCTATTCCTCTCATTGTTGGTATCTACTTGGCTCCCGAGAGTCCTTGGCATTTAGTTAAGAAAGGCAAAAGAAAGGAGGCTGTTCATGCTTTAAAGAGATTAACTAGCTCTAAGAACTCTGACTTTGATGCCGAGGCTACTGTTGCTCTTATGGCCTTCACTAATGAGATTGAACAAGAAATGGAGTCTGGTACTAGTTACTGGGATTTGTTTAAAGGTAGTAACTTGAGAAGAACTGAAATCACTAGTTTAACTTGGGCTGCTCAAGGATTATGTGGATCCACTTTTATGGGATACTCTACTTACTTTTATGAACAAGCTGGTCTTACCACTTCTTTCTCATTTGACATGAGTATCATTCAATACTGTATCGGTATTCTTGGAACTTTGCTTTCTTGGGTATTTATGAAATACTACGGAAGAAGAACTTTATATTTATTGGGTCTTTTAATTCAAGCTCTTTTATTGTTCCTTATTGGATTTATTTCTTTAGGAGGAACTCAACATTCTAGTATTGCTTGGGCTGTTGGTTCTTTATTGGTTGTATTTACTTTTGTCTACGATTTCTCAGTTGGTCCTGTTTGTTTCTCTTTAGTTTCTGAGCTATCTTCTACAAGATTGAGAACCAAGAGTACTATTATGGCAAGAAATCTTTACAACGTTGTTAGTATTGTCAACGGTATTATTACTCCTTACATGCTGAACCCAACCGCATGGAACTGGGGTGCCAAGACTGGTTTCTTCTGGGGTTGTATTTGTACGCTCTGTCTTATCTGGGCATACTTTAGATTACCAGAACCCAAGGGAAGAAGTTTTGCAGAATTAGATGTTTTATTTGAAAAGAATATTTCCGCTAGAAAATTCTCTTCTACTGAAGTTGATCCTTTTGATGCTCATATACAAGCCATGCAAGCAGTTCAGACCCCTACTGCTGCATTTTAAATTATATTAAGTTAAATATTTATACTTCAATTAGATTCCCGTTTTTTTTTACCCCTCCTCGTGTGATTATCTAGCCTTTTTTAACCTTATAACCGCATAACTATTAATAATTTTCCGAATAATCTATATAGTCAAATTGTTCCATGCACGGATTGAATTAAAACTAACTATGTTAGACTAGTTGCTAACTACTTAAGTATTGTCTGCGTTCAGTAGATCTGCTTGCACAATCAGTATCTAAGCCTAATAACCGTTCTTTAACGGCAACCTACACCAAAATTTGATCAGGCCAAAAGTTCCTAGAGAATTTCTTTTGCAACTGGCTGGTGGTGTGTGCATGAGGGGTTTCCACTTAGTTTTCTCGTAAAAATTTTTTCTTCTCTCCAGTTGCCCGGAAGTCCAACCCTTATATAACAAGCTTATAGTTAGTTATACTAATAGCCAATATCTATATATTCAATTAAGCATATTTAGCCTCAACAATAAATTAAAAGTATTGCAAAAATTAAAATTTACACAGAAAATGTACGGTCAGGCCGCACTGCCATTTACGCGCGTTTGGGGTTAACTTTACATGTAAGTTATATTTTGAAGCACGCCGGTTGAGCCTTGACTAGGGATAGCCGCAGAAAAGCTAAGTTAATGCACCTCCGCTGACAACCTCCCCCACTCAACCGTGGGCAAGAGATCTTTTAATACGTACGGACACCGGGTCAAACTTTTCACATAAAGGAAAAAGCAATAATGAACAATTTAATATAACGGGCCGATTGTTCTCAATAATGAATCAACCGTTTTTAACGTAAAACAACAACAAATCAATCTTGACTAAATGTCAGGAAGTGGCCTTCCAAGAGCCAAAAGAGCTTGTGACGCTTGCAAGTTACGCAAAGTCAAGTGTAGTGGAGAAGATGTGTGTCAACAGTGCAAGAATCTTGAGTTAAAGTGCATCTATACGTTAGCAAGAACGCCTAGTCCGAGCTCGAAACCAAAAAGAATAACTAGACGAGGTCAGCTTATTTCATTGTATAAAGAAAGGACCACTCCGGCAGTGGCAGATGATCCAGGGTCTGGTAGCTTAAAAGAACAGTTTGCCTATCATGAACTGCTGGGTTATAAATATCTTGAATCTATTGTTAGTGATTATACCCATCTGGTAATGCCGCTACACCCCATAATAACCGTTAGCGAGTTACAAGCATCTATATCAAAGATCACAACTAATAGAGAACATAATGCCTTTGTTCATGCAGTAGTCGGAGCGACTATGTGTCTAAGTGACAGTAAGGATGATAACTGGATGACTAAAGTGTTAGAACTTGTAGAAAAGGCCTTCGAACATCACAATCACTTTAGCTCTAGAAATGATATATCCGTGCTAAGAATTATGACTTCAGTTTTTTTGCATATATGTTTTGAAGCCATAGGGAACATACCTGTAGGGTGGTTTTATGTACGGGAAGCCATCACCACCGTCCAACTGTTACGAGTGGATAACGAAGATGTTATGAGTCGGCTAACGGCAAGCGAAAGATCCCGGCGACAAAGGATATACTGGATGTTATATATTCATGAGAGATATTACGCAATTTATAACTATCGTCAAGCCATAATGCCGCCACTAGAT
Organism: Sugiyamaella mastotermitis; assembly: GCA_030572735.1. Taxonomy (NCBI): domain Eukaryota; kingdom Fungi; phylum Ascomycota; class Dipodascomycetes; order Dipodascales; family Trichomonascaceae; genus Sugiyamaella; species Sugiyamaella mastotermitis. The sequence goes on from JAJMBN010000121.1 coordinate 19,413, forward strand.
GGATTGCCAGAATTCGACCCTAGTATTCCTGCGAACATCAATTTTGGATTCCAAGAAATTATCAAGCTATTTATGTTTGTAGATGATTCATTTCTCAAAATATGGCTGAATGGAAAACGTACTAACTTGGATATGGTCACCTCAAAGTGGATTATAGATAAACAGGAAGAACTCAATAGAGAGATCGATATACAAGGTCTCAGGCTTAGTCTGGTACAAAAGATGGATCTTATTATAACTAGACAGTGGTTACGAATGCTTTTATGGCAGATAGCCATTTCATCACTCTTATTAAGTTCGACAGCCTCTGATGATTGTTTAACTCTTTTATATCCTATGAGTTTGGCTAAAGAATTGAGATCTCTTGTCACCTCGGCACCAAGATCATTAATGGAAGTTCACGGCAGAGAAAAAATGTGCCAATTGGCTATAGCAATCGCTGATGTAGTGATTCAAATATTCCTTCCTACTTTTGATGGAGGAGTCAACAGTGATGTAGATGATGTTATCTTCCTCATTGATTATTTATTACAACTCAACCGACTTGGAAGTATCCATTTAGACATGCTCAAGGAGAGATCCCAAGTTTTGCATAACCAATACCCTCTTCCCTCAGCAGGGGTGCCGACCAGTTTAACAATGGATTTAGATGTTGATAGTGACATTGAAAAGCGTTACGATGGCCGACTCGATATTTTAAAGAACTTACAATTACTTGGCCAATACTGAGTGCATATTTGTATATATAAGGAACGATATATAATAATATCATGATAGAATATGTGGAAATCTTTTATGATACCATGATAACATATTAGCTTTTTAAGATATTTCATCTTGATTAATTAATGTAGATTAGTGTAGTGATGATAAGCCGTACCATATTCACAGCTAGCTCTGTTAACTATGGTGAACCAAAGTGACACCCAAGTTAACAGGGGTTTAAAATAATCAGTTTAGGGTATAATTCCTAAAATAAAAACTTTCAAGTTTATAGATTTTTTTTTTTTTAAATAAAGATTCATAACTTGTAAAATCTAAGGAACTTATAACATGGAGTTACGAACCAGTTTTAAGGCCAAGTCATCTATAGAGCCCTTTTATACAGGAGGGCCTGTGTCGATTGAGAATAGAATATTAGCAACAAGCCTTAGCGACAAGGTAGTTTTAACAGATCTCGAATCAAGTTCTCGACTAGCAGTTGTAGATGGAGATGAGGAGTTGATCACTGCTTTGGCATTGTCACCGTCAGGACAACATCTTGTGGTCTGTTCTCGATCACTTCAAATGCATATTTATAAGATTATAAGGGACGAAGATGAGGAAACCGGTGTTAAGGTTGTCAAGCACAAGACTATCAAGGCCCATGAATCTCCCATCATGGCCATAGCTATTGATCCTACCTCTTCATTATTGGCTACTGGAGGTGCAGAAGGTGCTATTAAAGTGTGGGATATTGAAGGTGGTTATACAACTCATAACTTGAGAGGTCATGGTGGTATTATTAGTGCATTAAAGTTCTGGGGACAACAAGGTAGTTCAGATTGGAAACTTGCTAGTGGTTCCGACGATTGTAAAGTTAGATTATGGGATTTAGTAAAGGGTAAATGTCAAGCAGTATTAGACAATCATGTTAGTATTGTTCGAGCATTGGATTTTAGTGCTAGTGGTGATCGTTTGATTAGTGCTGGTAGAGATAAAGTTATTAGTGTTTGGAACACAAAGAACGGTAAGCTTCTCAACACTTTGCCAGTTAGCGAAACGTTAGAAGCGAGTGGTTTCTTATCAGAAGATCTTTTATATACTGGTGGTGATTCTGGATTGGTTCGAATTCATAGCATATCAGGTGAATTAAAAAGCAGTCAGGCTCAAGGTGCACAAAAGGTCGAGGTTGAAGACCCAGTTACAATTAACTATGTTATTCCTTCTGGTGACCGAATTTATAGTATTTTATCCGACCAAATTATTTATGAATTGAGTGTTCCAACTTTGGAAGTATCTAGAACTATTGCTGGTAACCATGGAGAAGTAATTGACTTGTGTTTCTTAGGGGAATCGAAGATGGCACTTGCAACCAACTCACCAGAAATTCGAATTATTTCTCTTGACAATCCTCTTGACTGTCAAATTTTAGAAGGACATACTGACATTGTTATTGCCCTTGATAGATCTTATGAGGGTGAATGGATTGCTACTGCAGGAAAAGATAACCAAGCCCGTGTATGGAATGATGGAAAGTTACATTCAATATACAGTGGACATGCAGGATCAATTGGAGCTATTGGTTTACCCCGTCGTCCATTGGAGGGGTCTTTACCAGATTTCATTGTTACTGGATCTCAAGATCTTACTGTAAAGAGATGGGACCCCAGGACCCAAAAGGCTATTTATACAAGAAAGGCTCATGACAAAGATATCAACGGTATTGATATCTCTCCAGATGATCGATTATTTGCTACTGCAAGTCAAGATAGAACTGCCAAGATCTGGGATCTTGAAACAGGTGAGACCATTGGAGTCTTACGTGGACACAAGAGAGGAGTTTGGAGTATTCGATTCAACCAGTGGGACAAGACAGTTGTCACTGGTAGTGGAGATAAGACAGTTAAATTATGGAATCTTAATGATTATAGTTGTATACGAACTTTTGAGGGCCACAGTAACTCTGTTCTCAAGGTTGCTTTCTTAACTCATGGTCAACAAATTGTTAGTAGTGGAGGTGATGGATTAGTCAAAGTTTGGGATGTCAAGAGCGGAGAGAATTCCAGTACCTTGGATAACCATGAAGACAAAGTGTGGTCAGTTGCAGTAGGTGGTGGTGATGAAGATGATGGTAGAGTGCTTGTTTCAGGAGGCGGAGACTCTATCATTACAGTCTGGGAAGATGTTAGTGAACAAGAAAGAGAGAAAGATGAGATTGCTAGTGCCCGACAAATCGAACAGGAACAAGAGCTTGCTAATCTTATGAGAGAAGGAAAATGGGCTAAAGCATTTGATATTGCATTGGGTCTTGATTACCCCTTAAAATTGTTAAGACTTTTGACCAAGGTTTATGATACCAAGGAGGTTGGATCTATTACTGGATTAAAGGAGATTGATGAAGCCATTCAAAACCTTGAATCAGAGAAGCTATTACGATTTTTGCAGAGATTAAGAGACTGGAACACTAATGCCCGAACAAGTCCTGTAGCGCAAGCATCATTGTATGCAGTATTGAAGTTTCATGACGTTGATAGTCTTGGACAAATCAAAGGGATCACCAAGTTAGTTGATAGTCTTATACCATACAGTGAGAGGCACTATAACCGAATTGAGGATCTGTTGTCAGAAAGTGCTGTTGTTGAATATGCATTACGAGAAATGAGTTTGAGAGGTTAGTCACTGTTGTATCATATAAACCTTATATTTAAAATATGTATTTAATAATTATATTTTTTAACAAGAAAACAAGTGGACCCTTGAAATGGATCTACAGCAAAAGTATTCCAGAATCATTAGTGCAGGTTAGATAAGATATACGACGACTCGACGAGTGTATAGATGTATGACGGCCCACTATGTGACTTTGGGTCTGTATCATATTTACGACTTGATAAGACAATATATAATAAGCCTGACCAAAAGAATAGACTTTATAGGTCTTGGATACGAAGGTAAATAGTTATAGGTATGAATATAATTGTGTATTATAATTTCGTAAGTTATTGTTTAGATTAGCTAAAAGTTATTGTAACTAAAAAAGTTACCCCTGAAACTGTCAACACACCAGGTGTAACTTAACTTTTAAACAGTTAAGCTAAGTTAAGTTAACCCACTATAATGTAACCTAATAATACCAAAATTCTGTAGACTGTCTGTTAGTATTCTATAAAAAAAAGGTGTTTCCTCAGAACATTTAAATCCAATAACTCTCCTAATATCTAATTCCATAGATTCTATATTAATTTTTTTTAATTTCTTCAATGTTAAAAGATAAGAGGGAGGCAGGACATGCGGCCCTGCAATTCTTAACTTATGGAGAGCTAGTGCATCACGCTAATCAATTGAAGTAGTGTCTCATAAACATTATTAAGCTAATTTAGTGCAATACTATTTGTAAAAAACTAATCAACTGACAGACTATAACATTGATATTTATATGACTATCATAAAAAATTAGAGTAAAAGTGACGTAACAAGAGCACAAAACAAGGGGACATATAAGCGGCATGCAATTAAAAGACACTTATTAAACACCTAAATTTGGAGTAGTAAATATTTCCCTAACTACTTAGGGACTACTTGCGCTTAGCTTAGTTAAGTAACCGCTAAGATCAGAGTGGAGCAATAGACTTAGGTATTACACTGTATCGGGTTATTAGCAGGAAACAGATGACCCACTAATTAAAAATAATTGAATTTAATTAGTACGGGGAGGTTGATCTCTGTTTTTCTAGCCCGGTGATGACTCCGGAAACTTAGTAAGGATAGTATAATAATCACTAGACAGATGCATTTGACCCTCACTAAATTACAGTTAAGAGCTACTTACATTAAAAAATTAACAGTTAAGTTAATTGCTAGTTATTCTAATTTACTAACTTGTTAACTTACTGGTTAACTCTAGACCAAGGTTACTGTGGGTGTTGCACCGGTAAGTTGCGTTTAGTAGACAGGGCCAGGCTGAAACCACGTCTGGGCTGTTGCGCGTCTGTTGCGCGTACGCGTTGTTTGCCTATAACCCAACTAGGAATTGTAATTGTTTTCTTAGCTCAACTAAATAAACAACCAGGCTAGATTGTAACGTTACGGTGCCTGAGGATCGTTTGGTTGCACAACACGAAACACATTTTTGGAAATAATAATTCGGGAGTTTACAACCGACCTGAAAATCCCCGATTTCCCAGCGATCATTCGTTGTAACAATAAAGACCGATCCTACCAAGTTTGCTGGGTTCAAAATAGATATTGTTTTTGTCAGTCGACCAGACCGACAAAATTTCTGTCCCCATAAATTAATTATTTAATTCATATTAATTGATATAATAATTTCATATAAGTGAATTGATAAAATCGTTTGAATTTTTTACTTTTAATTTCCTTTAATTTTTATTTTCTTCTTTGTACTCAAGCAACTTAATGTAATGCAATCTTTGAGATTTGGTTGTTTCAAGAAATCAACTCTGCAAAATATTACTGGCTATCAGCAAAATAATAACAAGTTAACAGTCCATAATACATACATGTCCTATTGTTCTATCAAAAGCCGGTGGGTCCATAACACAGAATGTCCAAAGTATAACAAACCGTTTAACTGAGATTTGGCGGCCAATTGATCCAGTTGAATTGTATGATTGTTGATATTTTTCCCAGTCTGCATGGGAGATCCGGTGTTTGGCTGCATAGTTCTGTGCTTAAGATGCCAACATTGACTGCAGTTTGTTTATTGTTTATGTGCAGCAGGTCCAATTCAATGTCTTTTTCAAGACCGAGGTCATATAGAAGAACGTACAATAAATCAACAGAAAAAAATTCAAGTCATCAGAAATATATGTTTACTGGTAGCTAGTTAGCTATCTAATATATAGGCATGTTACTAACTACTGTAACTTAGTTGGGTCAGCTCTAGCACCAGCTATAATCTTTGTCTGATGACACTCACTAGTACAGGCACCCAAAGCTATAATTAAATTTTATTATATATCTACTAACTAGTTAAGTATTAAGTAGGGTATGCCAGATACCACCTGAACAAACCCTCTTATTTGTAAATGGTTAAGGCTCGATATGGAGAAAAGATCTGTAGTGAGCCTGCGTAAGCATGTGGATTGGGCGGATCCCTGCTGCTATTCTGGGCAGTCGCCAAATAATTCCTTCAGATATCTAGTAAAATTGGCGCAAACTTTACTCTTATAACGTTAATAAGTTAACTTTAAGTTTGAAATAACCGGCATTAAATTTTACAATATAATTAATAGATTAGAGTTCCTTGATAGCTGTATAACAAACAGTTAACACTGTTTTTTTTTTTTTTTTTTTTTTATTTTTTATTTATTTTTTTTGTTTTTTTGTTTTATTTTTTTATTTTTTTATTTTTTTATGTAATTTCCGCACTTTCCAATTTCAATGCCTCTAGTGGTTAGAAATTTTTTGTATTGATCTGTTTGCTCTGGTGATTTCTAGCATGATACTATGGTAACACCAGTTTAATGTAATACATATAAAATAAAAGGTTACAGGGTATAAAATAATAGAAGACTGAGAGCTTAAGCTCTGTGGTGTACCAGGTAACTTAACTGTAACTTACCAATGGCTGGTAAACCTAGTTATATACTGGTGCTAGGGCTATATAGTCTACAGTGGTAGCCACTGGCAGTAGTAGCCCAATGTAACAAGTTAACCCTCTGACTCAGGTGTACCCAAGGCAACCTACTAAAGTATATAAGTCACAGCAACTAGTTTAATTTCTTGCCGTAGTAACTTGGTCCAGATAGTACTGTGTACCTGGCAGAGTGGCACTTGGCCAGGGCGGTGGCTAATGAAATCATGGCGTTGGTCAGTTGCTAGTGCTAGTGGAGACTTCATGCTTAAGTGCTAAGACATTGCTCAGGGTAAACTTATCCAAGCAAAACTAATTTATGTTAATTGCACATCATCTCCACTCACCAAATTTATGTATTATATTACACTTTATAGATTTTAGATTTGAACCAAAATTTTATTCTCGGCTGATGATGTCAAAATTAGAACGCTAGTTGGGCCTAGTGGTTTAGGAATATTAGTACTAGTGTTCCCTAATTTTATTGTTATCGCTGCATTAAGCTTAACGAAACAAGTTAGGCAATATCCCTAACTTCGACCTTTCAAGGTACCAAACCATCATTTGCTCCAGGTACTACTATAGTCGTAGATAGTATTTTAAACGTTTTGGCCAAATGCATCACATGTGAATAGTGTATTTTGAGGTCTATAATGACGTCTTTACACCAATTTTGTCAACCATGAGGACTAGATCTTTAACTGCAGAATGTATCTGTAAATGTATTTCCAAACAAGCAAGTAGCCTAACTAAGTTAATGTTACTACTGCAAAGTTAACCGGATATGCCTGGTTACAGGGCATAACAGTTATACTAACTGCTACTACTGTACCTATTTTGCCTAACTAGTTACTTGAGATCGGGCTTTTTGCGAGGTATAACTGTAGTAGGAATCCTTGACCAATTCACATTTGCTCAAACCTTACCATGTTAACCTTCACTTTCTTTTTCTTTTTCTTTTTCTTCTTTTTTTTTTTTTTTTTATTTTTTTGGGGATGTTGCAATTGAATAATTTATCAATTTCTTAGTTAGGATTTTTGTACATCCATATAAGCACAGTAAAAAATATTACTGGCTATAAGCTGTACAACAATTAATCAAGTAATGAATCCAGGCATAATCCTATTTATATAATCTATTTTATTGAAATATTGCCTTTTAATTGAATGATTATCTACTAGCTAGCTATAACGTGGTTGGTTTTTTTCCTACACGGTCTGAGCGTTGTTTCTTAGTTTGGTTTCTTGGAACTCTTGTTACTATGGTAGCCTTACATAAAAAAAAGGGCACGTTCCCTATTGGGAAGTATCAAAACATTTGGCCATTGCAGATGGATGATGTAGCCTTCTTTCGTTATTAACCAGCTGCTGCGATAAAAAGCAATAACTTTGTTGGTCTGTCGACCTTAATCCGATCTGACAATCACAGATAAAAGAAAGGAAACAAAAAGAAAGAACCAAAGAATCGTTTATATAGAGAAATATTCCTTTGATTTGATTTTTAAATGTGCTGCCAGTTTTTCCTTTCTTCTAATTTTCATTTTGTCCTTCGTTCTTCTTAATTTAAGTTGTTGCATTTCTTCTACACATTCATTATTTTAATCTTTAATGTATGGATTGCTTTTTTATTTGGTCATTTACTTTATATCTAACTTTTTTCTAGTAATTTGCCAAGTAAGTTGAAGAGCGAGCGAACTTGTAGTTTCATAGCTTGTGGAAATGACAATACGAACTAGCACACCATTATAATAGATACCTTTCAATACCAAACCAACCAACCATTTTCGAAAACAGAAATATATTAGTTTATTTATATTTATATTGGATTTCATTTATATTGCAAAGATATTTTGTGGTTATTTGTCACCACCTATAGAAAAAGATGAATAAATCTTTCTGTATTGGCACATCTTTGGGGTGAGGCTTGTTAACCCATATATATCGACAGGTGTGTTTTTGTTTTTATGTTTTTCATTCGTGCTGTCATTTCCTCACTCGCCTAATACTTCAATTGTATTATAATATATTTATGACAAGTTTTTCTAACTTTGTTTTAGTATCTTTCATGAACCATGACCGATTTTGCTGTATCTCCGGTATCCGAGATCAGATTCAATAATCATAATCATATGGCATCCAAATTCGATCATGCTAAGCTCATGTCTCAAAACCTCCAATCCCTATTATTCCAAGAATCTTCTCCACCATCTAGTATTGGCAGTAAAGGCTCTAATTCTAATTCATTACCTGATTCATCTCCCTTCTTTTCGGCTACTGGTAATTTGACTAATTCTAGTACTGGTACTAGCGATTTGTCCAACAACAGCATTCGACAAAAGTCAAAAACTTTTACTAATTTATTTCCCGTTCCTAATCTTTCATCTGAACAGGATCTTATGTCTTCTCCTACGACCTCTTCCTTGGTAGCTGATTTGTCGGTGAATTTCCATATAGCTAAGACCCCTGCAGTACCTACCCCTCGACGAGCCTTGTTCACGCTTGGCCAACTTAATAAACCTAAAATTAATTCTAATGTTTCAACCACCAAATCCTCTTCGAATTTTAATCGATCTTCTTCTTTGTCCTTTCTTCCAAAGAACCCAATGCCATCAAAATCTATTATACCCTCTTCCCCCTTGATGGCAATGGAATTGGACGATGATGAAGAGCACACTTCCTCTCCTTTACCTCACAAACCACGCACAGAATCGTCTGGCAACGATTTCAAGATGCCTACCGAAAGACCTCAATCTTCCACTTCGGTTGGTCAAAAAAGCAATAATACTACTAGAATGAAGTCTCTTTCTAATGCTTGCATTTTAATTAATTCTAAACCATGTCTTTCATGGAGCCCTGCCAGTGTTGATTCACCTTCTACTGCTCCTTCTTTTAATGCATCTAATAGAGCGTTTAGAAGATCTTCTCTTTGCATGGAGAGTCCATCTGGAAATGGATCTCCCAATGATTCTTTAGCTTCACTTTTTGCCCCTTCTCCTATTGCATCGCAAAAGTATGTTAGCAAATCTATTTCAATGACCAGTACTGCTACTGTTCCAATTCGAAACTCTTTTGAAACTCCAAGACCTGGCTTTACCCGTCATTCCAAAGTTAGAAGAACTCATTCCATGTTTCAACACCCTGAAGAGTTGATTTCTGAAGAGATCAACGAAGAAAAGGAAGTAGTTCAATCAATGGTTGCTTCTCCTAACTGTATTGATGATGATTCTCAGTCTTTTCTTAGTAAACCTGACTGTCCTCTTAAAACATTTTCAGTACCTGAGGATCCTTTCAGACGAATTGACCGTGAGACTTTGTGCCAAGTTCTCGATGGCAAGTATGAAAGTCTTTACACCAAACATATCATTATCGATTGTCGATTTGAATATGAATATGAAGGTGGCCATATCCAAGGCGCAATTAATATCAATTCTATTAAGAAGATGGAGAGTTTTTTGGCTGCTCAAGCTACTGCCAACCCTTCTGAACGACTTTTGCTCATTTTTCATTGCGAGTACTCAGCTCATCGTGGACCTCGAATGGCAATGCATCTTAGAAACTGCGACCGTCAAATGAATATGGCAAACTATCCAAAGTTAAACTTTCCAGATATTGTCATTTTACAAGGAGGTTATAGCAGTTTTTTCAAAATGTTTTGTAATCGATGTTTCCCTCAAAAGTATGTTGAAATGAATGATTCTTCACACAAACAAACATGTGAGAGAGAAATGGATAGATTCAGAAAAAACATGAAGCTTGGCAGAACCCAAAGCTACACATTTGGTGCTCATATATCAGATAACTCGTCTACTCCTTGTGGAGTTAGCAGGTTTGCTATGTCTAATAACAGTTATCGATTCCCACTTAGAGAACAGGATACGAACACTACTCCTACTGGTCCTCCAGCCAGAAGACTAGGTAAGACTTTTACTGATATTAAATATAGTATGACTTCTAGCAGCTCGATTTCTTTTGATGAAGACAAAATTCTTCATACTGGTGTTGAGATGAAGTATTCTAAAACCACAATTGAATTTTAATCATTGTGGTTTTTGGTTCGTATGATTGTTTGTTTGTTGGTTTCAGTTTTTTTTTCATCTTTCTTTCTATTTTTTTTTAATGATTTTACGAATACCACAAGCCTGGATGTATTCTATGCTTTTTTCTCTCGTTTTATATTCGCAGTGCTTTTTTATAAGTTTCGTTCTCGTCCATTCGCTCTATTTATTCATTAAACATTAGCATAGCTGATAAATAAGATTTGATATCTAATTAACTTTAATACTGCATTTCAGATGTTTCATCAATTTCCATTTTGTTAGTTTCGTCTTGAGGCCCTTCATCTCTTGTAGGAGTTGTTTCCCTACTCCTTACAGTAGAAGTGGGATTCTCTGAATCATCTGGAGTACCTTCTTTAGTTTTATTTCGAGAATGATAATCGTCGTAGTTTTCTCCTTCTCCTTCTTCTTCTTCTTCAGAGTTTTCCATACCATCAATTCCTTTCTTAGCAAGAGTAACAACACTAGTCTTAAACTCTTCCAAGTTTTTAAATGCATCTTCGAACTGGTCTCGCCTGGCCTCCCATAATCTCTCATACTTCTCCTTCTGGATTTGTAAATCTTTGATTTCATCTTTTAATGACTCATTGAGTTTTAAATCATCTTCTCGTGAGCTGTTTAAAAGTGCTATAATAGGTACTGTTGTAGTTCCGTCTGGTACTAATACCTTCTTTGGTCGCACCATGGCATCTATAAAATTGTTGCAAGCTTCTTTTTCTGCTCGTCTGGCTTGAGTACTAGCCAATTTCTGCTGCAGATCTGTAGTTTTTTCTAGTAGATTATTTATCTTCTGTTGTCCCTGCTCCTCTTGTTGAACATATTTTTCCTTTTCTTGCTTGTTCATAGATAGTTGCAGTTGAATGCGATTCAACATCAAGTTAAAGCTATCTAATTCAGTCCGTAAAGATGATTTGCTACTTAAATCTGGTACATCTTCAGATACAAATTTAGAGAAAGCTTTTAATAACCTTTTATAATTTACTTCAGAAGTGCTGATACGTTCTTTTATTATTGCTTCTTCATCCATGGCAAATCGTCTTAATGTTAAAGATGGAGAAGCCATTCGGTGAAGGTCAATTAGTCAGGGTTAGGAATTCCTTTGAAATCGTTGGACTAACAACTCACCAATTTGACTTTATCTGAATTAGACATCTGCAATGGAGTCTTTAATTTTGGCAGCTACTTATGCTTCTCAAGGAAATCTTTCTGATTTAGAAAGGCTGTTTGTTGCTGAAAGGGATTCTTTTGTGTCTTGTGACCCTTATAGTCCATCCAGCGCTTTGTCAATCTTGTTAGTATTGCTCCCCGAAACTCTTGATCCCTCGAGTTATTCGCATCTTTTGGAGGGAATTAAAAGTGGAAGTTTTGAGCCGATATCTAATAGCGATAATGTTGATATAAAATTGGATCTTCCTCAAGATGAGATAGAATCTAGAGCTCAATTATTGCTGAATATGATACAAGACGAATGCAGTAAGGTTGGTTGGGATTCTAGTGATGATACATTAGAACCGCTGTCAAAATGGATTAGGATCCGGATACGAAATATTGATAACACCTGTGGCAGATTGGATTGGGTTTCACCTTTGATAAAACTTGATGATGGTTCTATAAATAGTTGGTATTCTGGGATTGTGAATGTCCTGGAATTATACCGACATTTCTACCAAGACTTTTCACTGACATTAACAGACATTGAGAATCGAGATTATAACAGAAATATCAAATTTCTATTAAGGTCTACATCACCTATCTCTATTAAACGTGATTTTGAAAATATTATTATTCCTTATGTCTCGCATATTGATAAATGGACTGATTCTTGTGATGAATGGATTTCGAGCAATTTTGATCATCTTGAACTATTGGTTCCTATTTCTGAGATTCCAGCTATCTCCGAAAAGTTAACCAGACAATTAATTACTGCATGTTATTTGAATACGGGAACTAATAGTTCTACATGGTCATTGATGAATAAAATGTGCGAAAGTTTATCAAAGTCAAGTACAAATTATTCTGTGCCTTCTCACCTAGTTTTACCTGACTTTAAATTTAAGTCATTGCTGCAATCCGACCTGACTGATCCTTCTGCTGGTGCATTGAAGAGATTAGCTTCGTATATTGAATCCTGTTCTTTGCTAGATTCTTCTATTCCTGTCACTATAGAAAGCGTTGTGAGATTTACAGAATCTTCTGAGCTTGACCAACAGGACTTATTGCAAGTTTTTGTTTCAAAAACAAAATTTCCTCGCAAGAAACTCTTAGAATCTCTGAGGTTTCTCAAAGAAAATGTTTTCACTAAAGTTAGCGACAGTTGGATTGATACTATGATGATTTCTGGTGCTTTAGCAGCTGGAGAAGTTGAGTTTATAAAGGAAAGTTTTCAATCCCATTCTTCTCTCGAAAAGCTTTGCTTACAGCAATTTGAAAAGCTATTTGATTCTGCTAGTAATGGAAACAAATCAATAGGTTCGATGAAGCAAGCTGCTGAGGTTTTATCACTCGTTTCAGATAGTGATGCTGCAAAACCAGCGCAATCTTTGCTTAATGCTGCTAACGAGTTATCAAAATATTCTCTAACAATGCAAGCAGGTATTCCTTTCAAACCATCCCAGTTGAGAGAACACCCTCCTTTGCTAGTAATCCATCGGGTCTTGGAGTTAAACCCAAAGAGTTATAGAGAATCGGCAGCTTTAACTAATATCGTATCACTTCTTATTGATGGTCTAGAATATGAACCTCTTGTTCCTGGACCCGACCCTGTAGAAGTTCAAGTAAGAGCTATGTGTGTTGAATCTGCCTTAGTTGATGACAGCTTCGATTATGCATTCGATCTATGTGTTCCATCACTATCAACTTTGAGGTCGAGTGAAGCGGCATGGACGAGTTGCTTTCAGGTTGGAAAGTATGTTTCTCCATATTGGGATTTCCCACCATTAGACGTTGTTGAGAAGCAGTTAGAGATATTATCGCTTACGTTGCAAATTTGTCCTAAAGAGAATATTTCATTAGTCGCTGCTGCTTGGAAGAAAAGTGAAGCATTGGCCCATCAGCTTTATGCTGAAAATTCTGAGAATAAATCCAAGAAGCAGGCCCAGCAACCAGTCATGAGTGCTTCTAGGATTGCAAAGGCGATCTCTTCATCTGCTGCTGAATTTTCGTCATCTAAAGGAAATGACAAACAGCCTTCAGCCCGTAAAAGGGATCAGATATCTAACTTACTGGTTAGTGGATTGGGATGGGCCATTGGTGCAAATCCTCCTTAAAAGAATAATCAAACTTATTTATTATATTTAATAAGCTTTATGGCTTCTATCATGTACGTGGTTGCTTTCATCCACATTAAATACTATGTCATTAAAATTAATATCATCATTATCATTAGTAAGAGTTTCGTCAAAAGGTTGTACATTCTCTGTAAGGGCCCTTCCTAATTGTAGACGACTTTGGCCCTTCGTTTTAGCGGTATTGGCTCTAGAAGGTTCATCTGCAAGCGTTTCGAGTGAATCATAAAAATCCACTACTTTCTGATGAACCATGACTTTATCTTTTGAAAAGCCAAATACCTGAAGGCCATCCAAACGCACTGCTCTACTAATGGCTACATATGCTTGACCCTTTTCAAAAGTTTTTCCTAAGTCAACTCGAACGTATTCGAGTGTTTGGCCTTGGGCTTTGTGAATTGATAGCGCCCATGCTAAAATAAGAGGGATTTGTGTCCTAGATGATACCACTTCGCCTTCCATATTTTCGCATTTCCATGTCTCAGGTTGGACAAGAACATCTCTCAAAGTACCATCCTGTAAATAAAATCGAACCATAGGCCATTTCTTGGTTGATAAATTCGATTCATGTTTCAACATTTGCATTCTGGCTCTCTTTCTCTTCCATTTTACTGAAAGTTTATCATCAGCTATCTCGTCCTCATTATCGGGCATACAAAATACATCATCATCATCATCATAATCATTATCATCATCAATACTATCAGAAGTGAGCTTTTTATCAGTATCGGTAGAGGCAATAAGCTTTGATATCTCCTGAGTAGACATATTCTCTGATTCTTCATGCACAAGCTCGAAAGTAGAATCATTAACAAAGCCAATAACTTTACCAAGAGACCCGTTGACTAGCGTTTCGTCGATATTCTTTATCATCATCACTTGGGATCCTTCTTTTATACTAAGCTCACTAACTGCCATGAGATTATCTAAGTTATATATCGTTTCTGCCTCAGGAGTGCTGTAGACATCTTCGGCATGATATACAACTGTCTCTCCTTTGAGCTCGTTAAGACGGGCCTTATTAGAATTTTCAACCTGATACCTTCGCGGAAACAGCATAGTAGGAGTTATACCATCGGGAACTTTAGGCATTCTCTTCAGCTTTTCGAAAGTTCTGATTGTCTCTTCATCCATGGCGCCTCTCCGCATTTGATTCAACATTGATGAAAAGGTACTATCTTTTTGTCGGAAAACTTGCTTCAACACAATAGTTCTATCTATACATGTAGTCCAACATTTTGATTCAAATGCAAATTTAAGTTCTTTATGGCCATCAGGAACTGGTGGGAGTTGGAAGAAGTCACCTGTAACGATAACTTGAATCCCTCCAAAAGGTTTATCATTCCGTCGTATAATTCTTGCAAGTTCTTCTAGTTTATCAAAGAGATCCCCGTCAATCATAGATATTTCATCTATAACAAGAACTTTGGTTTCTTTCCATCTTTTTACATTCTTTTTATTCCTTCGAATTCGTTTTACAAGACGATCTACGTCGTCTTTGCCAAGACCAATTCCAGCAAAGCTGTGTAAGGTCACACCACCTACATTGCAGGCAGCTAATCCCGTTGAAGCTGTTACTGCTACAGCATTTGGCGTTCTGACGTAGTACTTTTTCAGATCTAAAATAATTCGGTTCAGCAGTACTGACTTACCAGTACCAGCAGCACCAGTGAAAAAGACATTAGTCCTATTCCTCACTACAAGATCCAGAACCGCCTTCTGCTCTGAACTAAGAAATATCTGCGGCAGGTATCCTTTTTTCTTCTTTATAGTATTAGTAGTAGCCTCAAGTTTCTTTTCCTTTTCTTTTGCTAAAGAGCTTGTATTTGTAGATATGGAACGGGTCTGCACTTTGGTATTTAACTGGGTGTTAGTAGCACTTATTCTTATTGGAGATTTTGAAAGACTAGGTTTAGAATTAGTGGTATGATTTTTAGTTTCAGTTAGGGTCCCTTTTTGAGCTTTTTCACATTTCATTGTTGTAGCCGACTCCGTTTCCTTGTTTGGAACAATACCTTTCACAGGAGGGCTATCTGGTAGAAGTGGACTTTCGGTTCTAATTTCTTGTTTTAGTTGATATAATGATTGTAGCGATTCAGTCTTGTGATAATCTGGTGATGATGACCATGATATAGGTGTACTGTTAGAAATTTGGCTCGAAAATAAATTGGACAAAGTTCGTTTTATTTCACGGTTTTCGGTAGACTCATTCTTGACTTTTGTTTCTTTGCCAAGAGCTTTATCACTTTTAACACAAAGTAGAACTCTTTTATCTTGTCTGGCATTATTAGGCTTTGAGGGAGAAAAATCTAGTTTTCGTTTAATATCATTTAACTTTTGGGGGCTGAGCTTTGGAGAGCTTCGCTTTGAATCTCTTTTGGGGCTGTATTTAGATATAGGAGAGCATGGATTAGTATCTTTTGGCGGAGACAATTTATGAGTAGAAACTGGGGACATTTTGATATTTATATAATACTTGTCCATAGGGGGGCTTGACGGCTGAAACTTCTCATTTGGTTCATCCTTGACCTGACTATTATTTTCTACCTTTGGAACCATTGACTCAGTAGGCACAGTACCCTGCTCTTTCATAAAGATTGCCCCCTCTTCCTTTTTAATAGAAAATGACAGGGTTGATAAATCATCATCATCATCACTAAAGTCTGACCAGTCTATCCCAAGCAGTTCTTTTGGCAGTTTCTTAGGGGTTGGTTGCCGAAGTGGTGACGATGAAGTTAGATCGCTCCAAAGAATATCTACACCTGATTTCTCATCACGAAAAGCCACTTGATTCACTTTGCTTTGACTCATAACCGCGGATTGGCACACATGCCTATTCCAACTAATTGGACTAATCAGTATCTGCTTCCAAATCACTGATCTCTTCAGCAGTGGCCACCGACAATTTTTATAACCCAGGATATTGCTTCAAATGTTAGTTGCTTTTACACCACAGTGGTAAATCCAGTTGACGTACTACTTTGATCTCCAGAATAACTGGAGATGTGCAGATTTCTAAGGTTTGATATATCCGAGATCTGATAATCTATAACACAGTTCCTAATGGAATAAACGAAAAAGTAGTTCAAAACTCTGATACTCGGACGCGCGCTTGCCAAAACATTGGGTGATGGTAAAGCGGCTTGTTGCCAGGGCATCACGATATTACTTGGTGCATATTTTGACGCGATTTTCAATTACGCGGATCATTATCATTGACTCTATCTATTTATCAAGCCAGGCGGAAAATGACTAAATTAGATGTTAAATTAGGGTGGAAATCCATTCCTTTAAATATCTCCGAGCTTAATATATCAACGGTCCTGAGGTGTGGTCAATCATTTCGATGGAAACAGGTTGAGAATATCTGGTCCATTGCGTATAAAGGACGAGTGATCTTTTTATATCAAGATGATGAATTATTACACTATGCTACATTGAAAGGACCAGACGAGCCTAAAGTGAGTACTGTAGATGTAATCAAAGATTATTTCAACTTGGGTGTTAAGTTGGAAAAATTATATGGAGAGTGGTCAGAGCGAGACGCCAAGTTTTTGAAAAAGGCTGGGTCTTTTGCGGGAGTTAGAATATTACGACAAGATCCTTGGGAGAATCTGTGTAGTTTTATTTGCAGTACTAATAATAATATCAAGAGGATATCACAAATGGTGGAAAATTTATGTGTGCATTTTGGAAGTCATATTAATGATCATGACGGAATCAAGTACTTTGATTTTCCACCTCCTAATAAGCTTAGCCATCCATCAGTTGAGGGCAAGTTACGTGAATTGGGATTTGGATATCGAGCCAAATTCATTCAAAGAACTGCTGCATTGATGTTGGAAAAAGAAAATGGGTTGGAATATTTGCAAGGCCTTCGGGATATACCTTATGAGGAGGCACATGAAGCATTATTAGAGTTCACTGGAGTAGGACCAAAGGTTGCAGATTGCGTTTGTTTAATGAGTTTAGACAAACATGACTGTGTTCCAGTTGACACCCATGTTTGGCAAATTGCTCAAAGAGATTACAGATTTGGCACTAAATACAAGACTTTGAACAAAGTTGCATATGACCAAATTCAGCAGTTCTTTAGGGAGTTATGGGGCCCGTATGCTGGATGGGCTCATAGTGTTCTTTTCACTGCTGATCTACGAGACTTGAATAACGGTTTAAACAGAAACTCTGAGCCCAATAAGAGCGAATCTCCTAGACCAAAAGTTGAAGATATTAAACAAGAGTCTGAATCGGATTTAGTGGCCGTCGTCAAATTGGAAAAATCAAAAGCAAAGAAGGTGTTAGGGAAGCGTACTAATAATGGTGAAATCAAAGTAAAGTCTAAACGATTAGCAGCTTCAGCATAAATTGCATTCAATCATCCTTTTTTTTTTACAATTATGACCATTTTATTATTATAATTATTTTATTATTATTATTATTATTATTATTATTATTATTATTATTTCTTTTTCTTTTCTTTTCTTTTTCAATTGTTTGATTTGTTCAATACTGTAAATCTGTAAGTTCTTAGGTTTGACTGTGATGCCACTTACCCGGATTTAACATGAATCCGAAAGTAAACTCAGTAACAGTTACATCTAACATCTACAGTTTATCGACTATAACATACTCATAAATGCCTGTTTTTCGAGACGCCAATATCTTTGTAAGTTTAGATTGAGTATTGTATTAATATTTTTGTTGATCTAACAGTTAGGTGATTGCACCCGGCTCGCAAACAACGCTGGCTCAACACGGTCTTGCTGAGTCGTTAACTCCAGCTGCTATCGAACTGCCTTCTAGAGTTTATAAACACCCAGACCACCCTAATGAGGACTATTTCAAGAGTTCAGGACCTGAAGAAGATGCTATCTATCCAATTGTTAATGGAAAAATCGCCAATATTGCAGCTTTCAATTACCTTATTAAATTAGTTTACAACTCTGCTAAAGTCGCGAGTCAACTTCCTCCAGCAGTATTATTATTGACCAGTGGTCTTTGGACGCGATCTCAAATTGAAAAAATTACTCAGTATGCTTTTGAAGTGATCCAAGTTCCTGGATTCACTATCCTCCCCACTGCTTTAGCTGCTGCCTATGCTCATGCTACCCAGGATAGTTTGGTTATTGATATCGGATATCAAAGAACAGAAATCACCCCCATACTCGAATTTGCAGTTGTTGAAACTGCACAAACTTCAATACCATATGGTGGTAATTCAATCAATGCTGAGCTTCGAAAGAGCATTTCCGATTTAACAGATGAACAAATTGAGGATTTGAAGTTGTCGCCGATTTATGAAGTTTTAAGTGAAGATGATACAAAGAATTCATGGTTCAGTTTAAATGGACAAGATAATGGCGGAGAAGAAGAAGGTGTTGTTGATGTAGCTGCTATTGTTGCTAGTGGAAGAACTAGAGAAATCCTCGCTGAGCGAGAGAAAGCCAAACAAAGTGGTGATAAGAAAAAAGTTGAACCTCCTAACATGGATAGAGAGTTCAATACCTTTGAAGATAGTAAAGGAAGAACAATTGAAGTTGGCAAAGAGAGATTTCATGGAACTGAGTTATTAGTAGATAGAATTACTTACAGTGTTGGAGAGATTATTAAGAAGATTGATCAAGTCAACCGAAGACAAGATGTTTGGGATAATATTATCATTATTGGTAGAGGATCAAAAGTACGTGGACTCAAAGAAGCTATATTAGCAAATTTACAAGCAAGATATATTATCAGCCGACCCACCACTTATTCTGAGCTTCCTTCAACTTTTAATACTGGCCATAACACTCCCAATGGCACCCCTCTATATAATAATGGTGTAAATCAATTGCTTCATCAAGGTCATGGACAAAGCCCTACCTCTTTAAGAGTGGCTAAGATGGCTGACTATTTTCCTGAATGGAAAGGTAGAGGATGGGAAGATGCTGCCTTCTTAGGAGGAGAAATTGCTGCCAAACAAATCTTCTCTGGCACCGTTGACAATACCTTTGTTAGTAGAAATGATTATAATGAAGTGGGTCCTGCATGTGTATGGGATCTCTGATAATCATATATATGTAAAAGATGTATACTAGTATTTATATTAATATGATTTAAATTAGATTGTAATTTAAAAGGTTTGTAGTGGTATGTTTGTTCCATCCTGGGCTATATGATTTGAGCCGTCCTGTAGTGTTAAGCTTATAAAGACGTATTTTAGGGAATTCATCACGTCATTATCCATAACACCAAGTTGTACATCTGCTGATGTGAGACTCTAGATAAAAACACAGTTATTTTACAAAACAAAAAATGTGGAGACATGGTTTAAAAGTATCACTAGTTATGGCATCATGGATCCCAGTGATCGTGACTGTAAATCAATCAGTGGCTTATGTTAGTTGGGTTCAAGGGGGATCAATGAAACCTGCTTTAAACCCGGACTCATCTTTAGGATGGAGAGATCTTCTGGTTCTGTGGAAATTTGGACAAAAGACTCCTGGTGCATTGAAAGTTGGAGATGTGGTGGTTTTCAGATCACCTGAAGATTCGGAAAAGATCTTGGTGAAAAGAATTTTAGGAGTTGGAGGAGATCAAGTTTTTAGCCGTCCAACTGGAACATACCCTCGAAAAGTGTGTAATATACCCCCCAACCACCTATGGTTAGAAGGAGATAATATTCATTCAATAGACAGTAATAATTTTGGTCCTGTATCTATAGGACTGGTTCTAGGCAAAGCTACTTCAATTTTATTTCCTTTCAGTCGGTTTGGGCCTATTCCCGCTGGTGGCCGTGAAGCTCGAGTATCTATATTACGAGACGATAGCGAGATTTAGATTGTTTCATTTATTCATCATGATTTTACGACCCCAAGTATCATTCTAGCATTTCATCAGTCAGGATTAACCTATATATTTACATTTAGTTAATAACTATATATACAAAAAAAAGCAATAGACATTTTAAATTGACACTATCGAGCCTTCTCCTTTTCAAAATTAAACATCAACTTGGCCAAAGCTGGTAAGGCATCAGCGGCTGGGATAGGCTTGTTTTCAATACGGTATTGTTGGATGGTTTTAATAGCTTCACTGATTCCTTCAGGAGAATGCTCAGCCATAAACAAAATAAATGCTTCATTAATGTCGTTAACAGTGGTGACATCAGTTTGTTCTTCAGGTTGGAATCGTTGTAACTTCAAGTTGGCAACGCTGTTAAGACCCTTAACAACTGGGGGTTCAGGAATGTTGTCTTCAAGCATGGGGTTAATTCCAAAAAGAGCATACTGGAATCTTTCCAATCGAGCTTCAACTTCGACATCAAGACTAGCATCTGCTGATAAGTAGTCTTGTTCAAATTCTTCTATAATAGAGCCAACATTTTGTCGGACCTCTTTAACAGCATTTTGCCAAGCATGATCTCGCTCACTAAGAACATGTCGAATTCTCCACATGGTAGTCTTGATCTCATCAGAAGTTTTCTTGAAAGGATCCTCTGGTAATCCATTCTCATTCCATGTTTGATATATTCGGCTTTCTCTTAATAGTCTGTTTCGTTCCTTGAGGCAAACGTACCACAAGGTATGCAATTCTTCAAATGACTTTCGTCTTAATTGAGGTACACTCCAAGCTTCTCCAGTTTCTTTCAATTCATCCATAGTTCTCATATACTTCTTTTCGTGGAAAAATTGCCATAGTGGATGATCGTCCTTAACTTTGATGTTCTTAACAGTAGGGGGGATAGGAGGTCGCAATTTTAGGATATTTTGGTTCTTGGACTCAGTAGTTGGAGCAACAACCCGTTGAGCATAGATTCCACTCATGGTATGGAATCCATTTTTAGCAAGTCGACGTCCTGGAACCTGAATTCTGGACAACATCTTGTGTCTTAACCGTAATAGTTTTTTGAAATTTTCAAAATATCAAATTTCAACCGTTAACTTTTTCGACAATTTTCATTACCCGGAACTAGTGCGGCTCATATCTTAGTTTGTATCTACTCTACTACTCAATACAATCATATAAAATCGATGAACTGGTAAAATCAAAAAAAATAAAAGACTATATCAACCTAAATAAAAAAATAATAAAATATGGCTGGAGAAATAGCACCAAGAAGAGACATTCCTGAGCCTTTAAACTTGATTAGATTGTCATTGGATGAAAGGGTATACGTCAAACTCAGAGGAAGCCGAGAACTTAGAGGACGTTTGCATGTAAGTTCCAGAATTTTAAACGAACAAATTGGATTTCACTAACATATTTAAGGCTTATGATTCCCATTGTAATATGGTGTTAGGAGATGTTGAAGAGACTATTTTCACCTTAGAAGAAGGTGAACAAGAACCAAAGGCTATTAAGAAGAGAAGTGAGATGTTATTTGTGCGTGGAGACAGTGTAATATTGATTAGCCCTCCTACTAGAGCATAATTTATAAAACCGACTATGTCATACTTCATTATTGTATTATAGGTTTCTTTTACGTTTAAATTATTGACTATTTTGATGATCATATATATATATATTGTTTTTAGATTGAATTTCGTCTGTTGATTGGACGTCTGGAAAGACCCTTTCGAGTTAGCATGCCTGGAACACTGTTAAGACGACCCTGCTTTTTCCACATATCAAGTTGTTCTTGAGCATATTGGGCACCAACTGCCAAAATATCATCAAACTTAGCAAAGTCTAACGTAGCATAATTGTCAATTGGTGGCCTCATGTAGAAAACCCCAGGGGCCTTCTTAGCCTTTTCAAGTGCTTCTACCGAAGAGACGTAAGCCAACCGTTGTTGGATCTCGGCCAAATTTGGTACATTTGGATGTTTAGAAAAAATATTCCATCTATTCAACAATACCCAAATTCCTGATAAGGTATCTCCGTATTCCATAGGTGTGGTATCATCAATACTTCCAACATCAATTGCAAATATAACCTTTGCACCTAACGATCTCATCTCACTAACTGGCAAATTATCCACATATCCACCATCAAGTAACATCGATCCTTTGTCAGTTAATGGTGGAAGTAATCCTGCTAAACTCATTGATGCTCGAATATAACGCCAAGCATAGCCAGAGTGGTGAAGCTCCATCCTTGAATGAGTTATATTAGTTGTATTGGTGTAGAATTTCAGCCAAAAATCTTCTATTCGACTATCACCAAAAGTTTTCCATATACCTCTATTAAACTCATGACCAGTAGTATATGCAGTAGCAGGATAAGTCAAGTCTAAAACCATTCTCCACAAGCTAGAAATTCTTGTAGCAAACTTCTTTGCTCTGCCATAAATGGCAACTAGATCATAGTCTCGAGCATACAGACCTCCAACAAACGATCCAATAGAAGTACCACCAACAAAATCTATAGGAATACCATGCTCTTCAAGAGCACGTATAACACCAATATGAGCTACACCTCTTGCTCCTCCACCTCCCAGTACTAGACCAACACCACGGCCTGACAATATTCGAGCTAGTCGATTAAAATCACTCTTGTGCAAGTGATTACTAGAATAAATTGGAGTACGTTTTGATCTATACTTGGTGATAATCTCAGATTGAAGATTTTGAACTCTATTTCGAAATCTTTGGAAACGATTATCACCAACCAATTCCGAAGACTCGCCCTGTACGTTTCCCACTGACATTTGAACATGATGATGAGAATGGACCCAGATTCTATTCTTGAGCCACTGGACAGTTGATCCGGGTGGTACATATCGATCTGGATGTAATAATACAAGATCTGTTCGTGCAGTTGATTTCATCCCGACTAATAACCGCTCATATTCACCAACATCAGATTCGGCCATGGCATCCGCTAGTAGCAGAATACAATCTGCCTGGGATATACACGTTTGAGTCCAGGGGGACTTTGCACTTACATCAGCCACATAAATAACTGTATCATATCTTTCTTCCAAGTCTGAAAGGTAAACAGAAAGTTTTAGTAAGCCCATTTTGTTGAATGCGTTCTTACCTAAGTAGGTTAGCATTGTAGCATTGTTCAGTAACACAGCACTTCGGTTCGTGTCATGAAATGCATTAAGCAATTTTTCTGCAAATTCTGTTACTGGTAGCCCATTGGTAACAGGGAGAACAGATATAGTTCTAAATGTGGATTTTGACAGATCATCTAGACCAGATTGCTCTCGTAAAATGGTTCTCTGGACTCTAGAAGCCAATAACTTTGTAATCTCTAGAGTCAAAGATGGATGCTGTAAACAAATACTTTCAAATAAATAACGAGGGAATCGAGCTAACTCGGTATCTCGGATTGCATGCAGCGTCGTAAGGTACTTTGAGGAGGTCAGTACCTCAAGTTCACCGACACTTCTTCCTTGTCCAAATTCTTCAATAGCAGAATTCTTTTCTTCAAATCCTGAATCAGATACACTTCTTAGTCTACCATTAAGGACAAAATACAAAGCATCTGCATCATCTCCTTGCTTGAATACGACATTTCCTGCCGGAACTTGAACCCATTCTAAAGCAAAATCAAGATGAAGCATTAGCAAATCAAGTACACTGGTTAAAGTCTTGGCAACGCTGATGTAAAACATTGGGTATTTATCTGCAATAAATTCTAGAGAAGTTCTAGGTAAATAGCCAACAAAAACATCCGACTTTGCTTTTATATCACAATAGGACTTTGATCCAAGAATAGTACCTAAAAATCCAGCAATACCTCCAGCATGCACGTTGTGGAGAACTTCATATTGTTTTGAGTTTTTATCGGTATGGCCAACTTCAATCGTACCATCAATAACATAAAATAATCCAGGACATCTCTCATTTTCCCTGCACAGGTAAGCACCTTTCCTGTAATATCCAACCTCGAGGTATCGAGCTGCTTCAAGTTGAGCATCTTCATATTCAGAAGCAGAAGAGCTATCATCATCAATCGCTGCACCAGTCTCGCTCATAGAATCCCTTGTCTCTGAATTGCTAAAAGTTCGCATATTGAGGGAATGCCTTTTACTAACCATATCTACAGGCAAAAACATCGGGCTAGATTCAACAGAGTTATACTTTGTAGCTAAGCTAGAGCTTCGTCTCACTTGAGCACCATCAAAACCGAGTATCTTGAAAATACTCTCTGCTAGAGCATTTCTAAGAACAGCATCCTCAGTTTCATTATCACCGGTAAATCCAATCTTTAAAGGAGTTTCTAAAGATGGGAGAGGAGCCCATCCAGATCCAGATTGCCGTCGTGACAAAGGCACATTAGATAAAAGATCACCAGGGTGTGATTTATCAGGTTCTAATACTACCTGCCTGGATGCAGCCGCTACAGCTGTAATAGGAGCACTGCTTCGTTTGGTCTTTCGGGCTTTAAGGAAGATTTTTTGTTGGTTTGAATCAGCAGCCAAATCTTTTAATCTTCGAATAGCACTATCGTGAAGGTATCCTGGTAAGCTATATGAAGCTTTGCTATTAAGGGTTTCTTCTGTTTTGAATACTTCAGAAGTCAATTTTAAATAATTGTGACAAGTCTCAAATGTGACTCTTTGAACATGGGTCAGAATTAACTGGACAATATGTGAAGTTGCTCTTGGATATTTCCAAGTCAGCGTTCTAAAAGCTTCCTCTGGGATAATAGCAATAGTAGAATTTTCAACTGCTCGACCCATTATACCTTCACTAATGATTTCAAAATCAGTTTTTCCATGTTTGCTAGTTGTAGAACCACGATGGTGTCTAGCTTTACGAAATGATCCATTACTACCATCAAATTTATCAAATCTTCTTAATGTACCTTCTGACGACCTAGCTGTAGGTCTGCTAGTTGTATTTCTAGCATATGGAGCACGAAGGTTATCCAATGGCTGCCGAGGCTTGCTAAGTGGAGATATGGGAGGAACTGGTCCAATTGGGTTGCCGTTAAGATCAATTCCTGATGCAAATGGAGATTCGGATCCAATTGTATCTGGAGTTTGAAATGGGTATGGATTGATTGGAGTTTCTGCCAATGGTGAAGCTAAATTACTAGACTCGTCCGTTTCATAGTCATGCGGGGTATCGGGACGCTCACTACTATCACCTTCAAATACATTTGGCCTCTTCAGGTGATTTCCTAATTCAACATTTTCAGTAAATAATGAAAGGATACTGAATAACGAAGATAATGGAGCACCCTTTCTAACAACATTAAGCAGTTGGTATGCATCGTCGTCGGGACCTTCTGCAGGCACAGTCGAACACGTCTGAGGGTCTTTAACGAACACTTTAACAGAACCTTCAACAAGAATTGCAAATCCTTTAAGGTCTTTTAATCTTATAGTTTCTCCTTCTTGAAGTTTATATGTTCTCATATGTCGGGTTAGTTCATGGAACACTTTACGATCGAGGTATCCGAATACTTTGATTGCACTCAAAAAGTCGTCTAAATATGTTGTTATACCCGACTTTGCTTTTTGATCCAAATTCGGATCTACAAATACATCCAAGTTAGGTTCTTGTCGATGTTGTTCAGGTGGTAATCTTGAATAAACCGTTAAAAACCGGTATCGGAATATAGCATAACTTAGTGCCATCACCACTAATAATACCATCAATCTAACGGGAGTGGTTAGCAATATAGAAAACAAAAAAACAACCTTGGCTAAAAACTCACAATGATGAAAATGGTAGAGTAATGCTCAATTGTCGACTGAGCAACGATAGAAAATAACTGGTTATGGTTGTGAAGACATCGTATACCAACACTCTCAATACTATCCCTATCATCTGGGGTATCAGAATCAGAACGGAAGTCAGCGAAACTATGATTTCTTGGAACTGATTCAACAGTGCTCTCATGTTTGATATCGATTGGTTCAGCTGTTCTAAAGAGTCTGGATCAAGCTGGGGACCAGCAGCCGACTGGCTTGCACCATTATAGATGCTTTGATCCATGACTTTCGAGAAGATTCGTAAGGATACACTAGTTGTATAAACAGTGTGGATATACCTGCCGTTATATAGCAATAACTTTTGGTTAGATGAGTATACATGTATATGCATTTCCAGTGAGGCTGGTGGAACATGTAACCTTAACTAGTTTTCGTACTACGTAAAGTTAAATGTGTGGCCTGTGCGCACAAGTGCAGCAGAGTAATTTGGTTATTTGGTAACGTTAGCTACCGAGCTAACTTACCGAGCTGCTGGGCTGCTGGGCTGCTGGGCAGATATTTCATGTTGGTTGTCTACAAAGTGCCCTGTGTTAGGATTTACAGTGGTCACTCTGTACTGTCATCTGCACAAGCACTGTGTGGGGTGAGCCATCACCAGCTACTGGCCAACCTCTGGCCAACCTCTGGCCAACCTCTGGCCAACCTCTTTCCTAGCAGGGCTCTAGTTCAGCAGGAGCTCCAGACAGACAGCATGCCGTAGACTTGTTGACAGCTAGCTGACTATAGTAGCAGGCTATAGCTCGTACTATGGGCAAATTCTTGGTGTTAAACACACATGGACTTAATCCAATACTTTATTATATGGTTGTATAGTCTGGATATATGACTTTATATAATTTTGAAGATCAGAGAACGTTTTGGCTTGAACTATAACTTTTAATGTAACTTACTGTTAACAAAAAAGTTACCAGTTCTGTAGCTACTACTGTAATATGAAGCCTCTGGTGATCTGGAGACCCTTACCTTGATCTGTGAATTATTGAGAAGAATTGGAAAATGAAGTTGGATAAAGATGCTATTTTGTCGGCAGTCGCTAATAGCCTTTCATAAGCCTTGTTTTGGTTTATCAGGATGTTTAAGGACTTCTGTACGCAGCTATATTACTGATACCCCTAAAGTCAAATATAAAGATGGCAAAGCTGCAAAATACAGCGGCCGCAAAAATAAGAGTGCTGCTGTATCTGACAGGTCAAATAGATTCAGAAAAAATTCCAAACTTATAAGTCATGATAATTCCAGGGAGCCCGTAGAGTCAAAACAATCTGAAGAAGTGCCTAGATCAGCAAAATCTAAAGAACCTGAGGAACCACCATTAATAGTACAGTACAGAAAACCAGGCTCTGCAACTGCTGTTAGTATCCCTTTGAAAATAAACCCACAAAATGTGAAATCATTTCAAGACTTAAAGTTCAAAAATTCATTGTTGGAGAATTTGAAAACGAAGTTTAATATTATAACACCTACTAGTATTCAAACAAAGTTTCTTTCCTTGCTCCAATCAGATTTATCCGTCATTGTAGGATCCTTACCTGGGAGTGGAAAGTCTCTTGGTGCGGTATTATATTTATTATCTTTAAAGCATACAAAAAGACCATTTATAACACCTTCTATAAGAAATTTAATATTGGTGCCAACTTCAGAATTGGCTAATCAATACTACCACTTGTATAAAGAACTTGGTGGTGATAATGTTCAATGCATTTATAGGTGTAGCAAGGGCAACGAAGATACACTAAGCTCAGATCCCCAGTTAGAACTGTTGGAGAGCAGTCCTGTTCCAGTTACTCTAATTGCTACCCCTACTAGATTACTAGACTATTTGTCATCTGATAGAAGGGATCTGGTTCCTTTCCATGATCTGGAATGCATTGTTGTCGATGAAATGGACATGTTTTATACGAAAGAGCTGTTTTCTCAAAGGCCCGTTTCCAAGTCTATCACAACTAATCCATTGGATATGTTGCTTGATCACATTTGCCGGTTACGAGATGGCCGGATAAAAAGCACAGGCCAAGTCTTTTCGCCTTTGACGTTTGTGCTTTCATGTTCTACTGATATGCCGAAGTTATTTGAGCATGTTCAAAAAAAGCCCTGGTATCATTCAAGGCCCTTGTTGTCTGCAGGGTCTGGTTCTATGGTTAATGGTCATTTATACAAAATGCCAAAAAATATCCTAGTTGATTTCTTGACTTACGATTCTATTAAGAACACTTTTAGTACTACCGATTATTTGGCTACTGAACCTTATTTTGACTTTGACAATAACAAAAGCATTATCTTACAGTCTTATGATCTTGAGTCTGTTGCAAAAACTTTGAATGCATACCTCAAGAAATTTAATGAACCTTGCCTTGTTTTAGTTCCAGAGAACATTTCGGTCTCGAAATTAGTGTCTCGTCTCAGTACTGATAAATCAATTGTAGTCAACGATTCTAATTCTGAGTCTGGATTCATTTCAACCAGTACTAACGAACTTGCCTATACAAATAATGTTTTCAGGGCAACCGGTGATAATCTAGTGATCAGTAAGGCTGTTAATGTTCAGGGTATTAACTTTCCTGGTTTAAAGAAAGTGGTAGTTCTTGGCTGGAATACATTTTCACCTCAATTCCCATTTGTTAAGATTGCTTCGCTCCCTCGTGCTGAGTCGGGTGGTTGCATTTCGATTCTATCGATTAGAGGTCCTGGTGATAGTTATGACCTTGAAATGATGAACATCTCTAGAGATATGTCTCAAATTGAGAAATTATTATAGATTTTATTAATCTCGTGTATATATTTAGATGACTCTAATGATAAATAATTTTATTTTTTTTAAGTAGACTCAGTAACAATTGATTTGACACTTACTCACCATCCTGACTTTCCTTTTAATGAGGTTGATTCTTCAGTTAGTTTTCCATGTCATTATCCTCCACTGTTTTGTATTGGGGAGGACTTTTATTTCTACTTCAATAATTTCCCTCTCCTCTATATGGAGAAGGACTTCTGCTTCGATTTTTGCTTCGGCTTCTGCTTATACTCCTGCTGATACTCCTACTAATGCTCGTGTTGATGCTCCTGCTCCGGCTTCTGCTCATGCGTCGGCTCCAACTTCTGCTTCTGCTTAAACTTCTTCCACGGCTCCTTGACCTGCTTCTGTATCTTCTGTTATTAGAATTTTGTGGACGATTGTTATATCGTCTTGGGGATGGGGTGCGAGAGAGAGACCGAGACCGAGTACGAGTACGAGACCGAGACTGAGATCTGGACCTGTATCTGTTGTTTCGTTTTGGAGGAGGTTTCAATACTCTGGCACTTATAGTAAGGTTATCTATCATTCCACCATCCATGTGATATACAGCATCGTCCGCATCACTAGCATAGTCGAACTGGATATAGCAGGCAGATACGTTTCTGTTTTGTGATTTTATTCTAGTAGGGCCAAAATCAACCATGTCAATTGGCCCATATACTGAGAAAATCTCACGGATGTGACGATTTGTTACTGCTGGTGAAATATTATCGACTACTATTTTAGCAAATCTGTCTGGAACAAATTTTTTGTAGCTGTCATATGAACGAGACCTCGACCTTGATCTTGAATCAGACCTTGAGGAAGATCTTGATCTGGATCTGGACTTGGATTTGGAATATGATGAATATGACCTTGATCTTGAAAATGATCTTGATCTAGACCTGGATCGTGAGTATGATCGGGATCGTGAGTATGGTCGGGATCGTGACCTAGACATGGATACTGACCTTCCTCTCTCATCTGGTCCAGTAGAGGAATTCCGCTGTTGCGATGACCTTTCAGTTGCAGTGTGCCCTTGTACCACTTCTTCGCTGTTGTCGTTAGTGTTTGTACTTGCTTTTTTTAATTCTTGCTTTGTATCGAATTCCATTGTATTTTCATATTCCACTTTTTGTATTGTCTGACTTGGTATATTTGTTTTGAACCTTACAGGTAAGTCCCTGAAATCTCTAAAACTGGATTAACTTTGAAGTAATGAAATATTCATACCCTTGCCCGCGTGGTTTATGGGCTAATTCCGACTCTATTTTGGCACTTTTTCTTAGATAAGCGAAAATAAGAATAGCTAAGTTTAATGCATTCTTTGTACATTATTGCATTATTCAGGGTTATCACATGGATGAATATTTATATAAGCAAGGAAAATTTGGCATAATAGCCCGGTGGTTGGTTGTAATGGTATGGAAACATAAAGTCCTCAATAGGTTCTCTCGAGCTCATCTGGTTTGATGACTACGTTATTTTCCTGTAGGTCTTGGTGACATTTCGGTTGTATTTTGTGTGTATTTGTGTCTTGTGTTCTTGTTTACCTTGCTTTGTTTAATCAAGGTTTGTAGATATATTGAAATTCTGCAACCTTGATTACGGCTGTAATTTAACAGATGCAAGATCTAAACAAGTGTCACAATAAATTATCAACCTGAGTTTCTTATAATAATGAGAATAATAATAATAATAACAATAATAATAATAATAATAATAATAATAATAATAATAATAATAATAATAATAA